>JAMZRA010000003.1:1729620-1959322 GCA_024499935.1 Tyrophagus putrescentiae
TAGTTGCCGCCCTGAGACATGCAAACTTTTTAATTATTTGCCCAGTTGTGCAGACCAGTTGCCCCCTGTTTTGTTTGCACTGCAGATTTTTCTAAGCACTACTACTTTAGCTAGCTCAAAATGTTACCTACCCATTTAGTCGATCCTAAAGGGGGGAAAGAAGGAAAAAAGAAAGAATAAAAAGTTTGTTCAGTTCAGTTCACGAACCATTTGAACCGGCGGCAGCAGCATTTTTTGGTGGGCGACACCAAATCGGCGCTAAATCAATTTGCAGCAGCAGCAGCAGCAGCCGCAGCCGACAAAGCTATCGATTCGCGCACACTGGTCAGTGAAAGTGAAGACGACTAACTGAATCGATGAGCACTGTGTGAGTCAGTGTGGCAATGAATACCCTGCTGATGGCTGCTGCTGCTGGCTCCCGAGAACTATGTAGGTCAATTTGGGAGAAGCGCTTGTCAATATTGGAAGGAGGAGGAGGAGGGGGAGCTGCTTTGCCGTCGTAATGACTTTTCGGGTGCCGGCCATTTCTGCTGGGCAGAAAGAAAAGAGAAAAGCCATCGATCGGGTGCGGCGGCGGCAATGTTCGCTTGTTGGCTGGTTGAGCCAGTTTCACCAGTTTCTGCCGATGAACTTCTCCTCTCCTCTCGTCTCTCGTTTTGCTGACTCCCCTTTTTCTTCCTCCCCTGTCCACCACCAGCACTACCAGCATTCAATTCTCGTCCATTTATCTCGGCGCTCGTTTTTGCCTGTCAAATCTTCTTCCCCGGTCAGAGCTGTTCCCCCCCCCCTTCCCCAGAGTTGATCAGTTGACAGTGCTCTGCTGCCCAGTGTGAGCTTTCATTCTCCTCTTCTTCTCTTCTCTTTTTCTGCCAATATATTTTCATTACATGTTGATTTCGATTGCGCGAATTGATTCGCCCGCATGGTAGTCTTCTGAATGGATGGATGAATGAATGGCCGCTCCGGCGTTTCGGCGTCGTTTATAATTGTAGGATCTTACAGAACACTGTCTGTCTAAACTGTGTCTTTGGACAGGCGACGACGAGGAGGAGAAGGATGCTCTGCTAATTATGACACGAGAAGAAGAACAGTGTGCAGTCAGCTGACTCTGTTCAATCTCTGATAATGCTGATAAAATTTTCTTTTTTTTCTTTTCTCATTCTCATTCTCATTGCCATCCTTTCAAATCAAGGCAATTGTTTAGATTTTGTTTGATTCGGTGATCCAATGGGCGTAACGTACTGTATGAGCGGGTCACCAGCGTGCGTTAACGTTTTCCTTTCTCTCTGAGCACTCGCTCTCTGTTTCTTGCCTTGTCAACAACTCATTTTACCTGTGAATAAACTCATCTTATTACAGATTATGAGACTGCGGACCCAGCGCAACTGAAACACCAGCATTCCCGGCTCTGAACTTGAGCAGCACCACCGGCTCTGAACTTGAGCAGCACCACCGGCTCTGAATTTGAGCAGCACCACCGGCTCTGAACTTGAGCAGAACAAGAAGAATGTCGTCCACCGGAATCGAGAAGTTGACGACGGAAAACTGGATCTGCTGGAAGATGCAGATGGAAGCGTACCTCACCGGCGAAGGATGGTGGGAGCAGGTCGACCCTGCGAAGCTCATCGGTGGAAAGATCGATGAAGAGAAGAAAGCAAAGGCATTCGCATTCATGGTCCGTCACTGCTCGACGGCCATCGTATCGGACTTGGCCTTGAAAGGTCACAACGTGAGCAAATGCCCGCGTGGCATGTGGACGTACCTGAGCAATCGCTTTGAGAAAGTCAGCGGCACCACTAAAATGGTCGCCTTTAACCAGCTGGTCGACACAAAGATGGACATAAACAACGTCGAAAAGTTCATCTCCGAGTATGAAAAAGGAATCCAGGTGGCCAGGATGGCCGGAATCAACCTAAACGACGAAATCATCTACCTGCGATTCGTTCACCAAATCTGCGACGAACTCGAAGCCACCCGAAATCGTCTGCAAGAGAAAGATGACTTCGAGGAAGCGAAAGAAATTCTCCGAGCGGAGACAAAGCGGTACCTGGAGAAGGAAAAAAGTGAAACCGCTTTGAAGGCTACCATCAGCGGAGGACGACAGAACGGAAGCAAAGTACCCTACTGTGGAAAGTGCGGAATGAAGGGCCACTGGCAGAAAGACTGCAACCCTCAAGCGGTCAGGTGTTTTGGCTGTGGACAGTGCGGCCATGTTGTCGCTAGGTGCCCGGAGAAGGGCAAGTTTGTCAACAATAATGTTTCGAAGTACGTCTGTTCGTCTTTCGTCTCTTTATTCTCAAACACCAGAAGCAATGAGTACTACTTGGACAGCGGAGCCTCTGACCACTTCATCAATGAACAGAGTGCGTTCACAGGATTGAAACAAATGCACAGCACAGTGACTACGGCAGAAGGGAAGAGATCTGTTATCACGGGCGTCGGAGATGTGACGCTGAAGAACGTGACTCTGAAAAATGCAAAACTAGTTCCAGAATTCTGCACGAGCCTCATCTCCGTTGCGAGACTGTGCGAAGATGGTCTGGAAGTAGAGTTTCGCGGAACGACGGCAGAAGTGAAGAGAGAAGGAACAACTGTGTTGAGTGGCACCGCCAGACACAGGGTGTTTGTTGTAAAAGAAGAAGAGACATGCCTTGGTGCAGCAGAAGAGTGGCATCGCCGATTGAATCACCCCGGTGCTACCAGGACGCAGCTGATCAGGAAGGAGAACCCTGAGTTGCCAATCGGCAGTGTCTCCGACTGTGACGCCTGCCTTCGGGGAAAAGCGAAGCAACAAAAGTACCCGAAGGCGGACTCGAGAGCATCCGCGCCGCTCGAGCTGGTGCACACCGATGTAGGCTTCATGCCGGTCGCAGGACTGCGACAGGAAAATGTTTTGTCATCTTTGTCGACGACTACTCTAAGCTGGTCAGAGTCTTCCCAATGAAAGCAAAGAGTGAAGTGGCTGCCAAGCTGAAGGAGTACATCATCTGGGCAGAAGCGATCACTGGAAGTAAACTGAAACGGCTGCGCTCAGACTGCGCTCGGGAGTACCTTCACGGAGAGTTCAGCAGGATTGCTGAAGAAAAAGGTATCTTCCAAGAGCACTCAACAGCGTACTGTCACCAGCAGAACGGTGTCGCTGAGCGGTTCATCCAGAAGCTGAAGACCACCGCTAGAGTGCTGCTGATCCAGGCGAACGCGCCACTGAAGTTGTGGCCTGAAGCACTGAAGCACGCGGCGTGGACTGACGCTGTGGTGCCGCACACCGGCACAAACGAGTCGCCGTACGAGTGTTTCTACGGGAAGAAAGCGCCGATGGAGCGCCTACGGCCGTTCGGGTGCATCGCGTATGCACATGTGCCTGACGTGCAGCGCAACATGCTTCAGCCAACGGCCCGAAGGACCATGTTCCTCGGCTACCCCTACGAGTCGAGCAACTACTATGTGTACGATCCAGAGACTCGTAGGGTGGCCGAGGCAAGGAATGTGACGTTCAAGGAGGAGTTCTACTTTTCCCAAGCAAATGAGACCGCTCAGGCTGAGGGGGAGAATGCGACCAGCCTGACGATCAGCAGGAAACGACGCCAGTTATTGAGGGGGAGCACCAGTACCAGCCTGAAGAGGAAGAAGAAGAAGAGGATTCTGAAACAAATGAAAGCAGCAGCGAAGAAGAGGGCACCGTCACTGAAGGAGACGCCAGCGAGCAGACGGTGCCAGAGCAAATAGAAACTGAGCCAGCCGCAGCCGCTGAGCAACGACAACAAAGCTCAGAGGCAGTGGCGCTGCCGCTGAGGAGAAGCGAAAGGATACGGCGTCGACCAGCTCACTTAGACGACTACGTGTGCGGAAAAACAGAGGAAAGTCGGCTTGAACCTCAGTCGTACAGTGAGGCAATCGCGTCAGACGACGCTGAAGATTGGGTGGAAGCAATGGCAAGCGAGTGGAACTCATTCGGAGAACACCAAACCGGCGACATTGTTGATGTGCCGCCAGGAAAGAAGGTGGTGAAAGGAAAATGGGTTTTCAAGAATAAGATCGATCCAGAGAGCAGGAAGAGCAAGAAGAAAGCCCGTTACGTGGCTTGTGGCTACTCGCAAGTAGCCGGCATCGACTATGAGGAGACTTTCTCGCCCGTAGTCAACTTCGACACGGTGAGGGTCGCCCTCACAGTAGCAGCAGCTCGACATTACAGCGTCAGGCAGTTTGACGTAAAGACAGCGTACTTGCACGCCGAACTGAAGGAGACAATCTTCATGGAACTGCCTGAGGGATTTCGAATACCGGGCAAAGCGCTGAAACTGAACAAAGCAGTCTATGGATTGAAACAATCGGCCAGGTGCTGGAATGAGCACATCCAGGAGATCTTTGTCACCAATCAGCTGACGCAAAGCACAAATGATCAGTGTTTCTACTACAACAACAACAAGGAGCTCTACGTACTGTTGTACGTAGACGACCTCCTCATCATGAGCAAGGACAAGAGAGATGCCGATGAGATCAAGGAGGCACTGGCCCAAAAGCTAGAGCTGAAGGAGATTCTGAAGGTGGAACGTTTTTGCGGAGTAGAGATCAGCTTTGGAGATGGAAAGTTTCTGCTCAGCCAGACTCTTCTGATAGACGAGTTGGTGGGAGCTTACGGATTAACCGAAGGACGCGAGTACGCCGAGTCTCCACTGCCAGAGTGGGGCGACTACACCGAAGGAGAAGTGGACCTGAACTTGCCAATAAAGAACCTCATCGGAAGTTTGCAATTCATCGCCAGCAGAACTCGGCCCGACATTGCCGCCAGCTTGAACTATCTGTCGCGTCAAACGTCCAAACCCACGCAGAGGCTGTTCAACGCCTGCAAGTACCTGCTGAGGTACGTGAAAAGACCCGTGATTTGAAGCTGGTCTTGGGGCATCAGTCACCGGAAGGACTTGTAGTCTTCACTGACGCGAGCCATGCGCCTCTACCTGACCGGAAGTCAATCACCGGAGTAGTGGTGCAGTTGTTCGGAAGCACCGTGGCTTGGGCAAGTAAGAAACAGCCGACTGAAGTGGCTTTGTCTAGCTCTGAGGCAGATACTACGCGATGAGCCGAGGTGTCTCAGAAGGCCTCTGGATGAGCAGGCTGATTGTAGAGTTTGGAGAATCAGAAAAGAAGTTCATCTTGAAGTGTGACAATCAGTCAGCAATTGGCATGCTGAAAAACAGACCTCAAAAAGATGCCAAACACATTGATGTGCGCAAGCACTTCATCTTGGAGAACCACCTACGAAAAAGGATGGACGTGGAGTACGTGCCAGCAGTTGATCAACGGGCGGACTACCTGACAAAAGCGATGTCCCCGACTACCGCCAGAAAAGCCCAAGAGGCCCTCCTTGGATCAAGGGTGTTTTCGGTGACCATCATGGGATCTGTCACACGTGACAGATGACGGTCCACAGCTGGCTAAGTTTTCCTTTGCTCTGACTACTCCTCATCTCGGACCGTGCCTAGTCAAGACACTCTCTTACCTGTAAATAAACTAAGGATCTTAGTCGAAGTTTGTGTGTTGTCGTTTTGAGATGAGAGTTGTGCTCGAACTTTTGTGCTTGGTATTTTGTTACCTAAACTTATTGCCAGTCATTTTAAAACTTCCATGTGGCGGCTCACGAGCTGCTGACTTGCATATGAGCTCCATTGTATACTAACTTGCCACTTATTTAGCCATCCTCAGCGGTTAAAATCATTACTGCCACGCCGCAAAACGCTGGACGTGAAAAGGGATTTGGTGCTTTGGGTCTCCCAAAAGGCTGCTAAGCAAGTACAATGTGGAGCCTGCCTTCACGCTTTAAGTATCGCCGAAGTAGTTTTTGCTGTATCGCAAGACGTATGTGCAAGTAATTAAAACCCTGCCACTGGCTTTCACTTTCAGTTCTAGCGTTGCAAATTAACTTTCATAGAAGTGCCTGCTGGCCTGTCTGACCCGTTTGAATGCAGAATCCCGCATTACTGCGGACTGACTCAGGCAGGCATGGCATGCTGGACCCTCAAATAGTGCCCACTTAAATGCGCTACTGCTGCTGTGTTTTAGAAGAGAGGATGCTGCTCAGCTATTTTCTATCTGTTGAGTTTCAGCAACTGTAAGTGCACTACTGCCGTTTTGGGATAGCTGAAGACTAGCGCGTAACTGTTTGCTCTTTTTTTATGGAAATCGAAACAAAATCGCCGTTTTCTTTCAGTTCAGTCGCACCAGCACTACCACCAGCTCACTTGTCACTCGCCGTCCTCCTCGATGTTTGGCGTGTCGAATTAATTTCTCTATCTTTTCTCTTTTCTGTCAAGTTTCTTTCTTTCTCCCTTCCATGCTGTTTAGCTTCCATTTGCATAATCAGTCCTGACAGTGAGAGAGAACACAGCAGTGTTTGAAGTGCTCGTTCTCCTGTGACCGATTAGTGATTCGTTGGTGCTATTGATGAGCTGTTTTTATTTTTATCTGCCGCCGATTGCGATTCTGCCATTATTTGTAACAATTTTATTTGACTTTTTTTGTATGAAATTGTAATGCTCGGTACGATCAAACTAATTTTTTAAAAACTGATTTTTTATTTTTAGAGAGTTTCCGTAATTTTCCGTTGCCACCGCGCTCTAGGCAGTCTACAAACGAAATTGTTTGTTGAATGTGTTTATTGTTAACATTGTAAAAACTGAATTAAATTCATAAAATAGAATTTTTGATATTTTGGAAAACCTACTTTTTTGGTGCTTCTTTTCAATGTTACTCCCATCATCAGCTGTTTCGCTACAATGAGTTAGGGCTTTACATTTGCGCAGAAATTAATTATGAAATTAGCCTTAACTTGCAGGGGAAAAGAAGAGAAAGAAAAGGGCTTGTTTGTTGTTGTGGGTTTGCTTAAAAGTAGATAGAGTAGCACACACACACACACCGTTTGCCCATTCGAGACACGTTGAGAAAGAAAGTGGTACTAATGAGTGAGAAACGGTACGTCTCATACGGGCACACTGTCTCATATATGCCCACCGAATCAAGAAACCTAACCAGAAACGACAATTTAAATGCATAACTGGGTGGGTGGTGGTGGTTGCCTGCTTCTGTCTGTCTCTATTTGCAGCTGTCATTAGCTTTAGTTTGGGCGCCCTAGCAATTAGCACCCTTCTCTTTCTCTTGTTAGTGAGAAGAGGAAAGTGTCGCACGTCTGCCGCCGCATTTTACAGCAGCAGCAGTGTACTTTTTGTGCCGGAGATCGCTAACACACAGGGAGAAACGGAAGGCAGCCATTTCACGGTTTGGCGCCGAGCACGGAAAAGAGTGTGCTGTGTGTGCTGTGATTGACGTGCAGAATTTCAATTTGCCAATTTTTTTGCTGCTTTGCGACTGCTGGCGACGGTTTCCTTTCCCTTTCTCTTTGTGTCTGCCTGCCTGCGTGTTTGCACTTGCAGGCGACTTTGCTTTTGCACTGTTCAGCTGCTGCTTTTACTCTTTTGGCCATTCAGTCGTTGATTGGTGGTGATAGGCTGCTGCTGCTGCTTCCGTATCCTTTGGTGTCTTCTTCTTCTTCTCTGGGTGGTTTTGTCTGCCAGTGTGTGTGTTGATCGACAGACAATGCCACACTGTCAGTCTGTGTGTGGCCCATGACCGACAGCAGTTTGGGTGTTTATTAAAGAAAGAATGCCCCCGCTAATGCACTGTTCTACAATTTCAATGTTTAGTGTTGGCATCTCTGTCACCAGTCAGTCAGTCAGTGCCTGCAGCATTCACTGATGATGCTTTTAGCTGGTGGCTCACATCAGCTAATGCTCTGTTGTATTTCCTGCCTGCTTCTTTCCTCTTCTTTTTTCAGTGTTTATGTGGTGCAAAAAACCTTTGCCGATTTAATTAGCTGCGCTGTTTTTGCTTTCTGTTTTGTTCCGTTTTGGTTTGCATTCATTTACTTACTTACTTACTGCCTGGCTACTTTACTTTTCTTCATTTTTTTCTAGTTGATGATGACGCAGGCTGCTGCTGCCGCCTGTTTGGCTGGCACCAACTGGGAGAAAACTTAGAAAACTGTTTTTTTCAGAGAAGTGGCCACCGTTTTTTCAGCGGTCTCTTGCAAACAAACACACTCACACGCTCAGTTATTTGCTTGGCAGTTTCCGCTAAAAAGCAAACTGTGAAAAGCAGTTTTCGTTAACTGAGAGAGAGAGAGAGAGAGAGAACACTTGAGATGCCGTTTTACGGCGAATCACTCAGCGATTCTAGATGAAAATTAGAAGCAGTTAACAGGAGAGTGGCAAACAAACATTCAGTCTATCAGCTCCCTCAATGGGCAGTGGAGTTTGAAAAGAGGACCAAAAAGTAAGTGGAATCATCATCAATTTTTATTATTATTAGTGTTTCTTTAGTGTTTGTTTTAAGGCTTTTATTTTTGGAGTAAACGCGCTAGTGTGTGTGTGTGTGTGAAAATGTGTGAAAATGTCAAAAGTGTCTGTGTGTGTGTGTTTGTGAGCATGAATTTTTTTTGTACAAATGACGTAAGGTTTTGTTTCTGGTAGTGCAGTTTTCAATGTTATTAATTTGAGGGGTGTACTTTGATGTGCTTTAGAAAAAGAAAATGTGTACAGTAGTGGTAATCTGTTTTCTGCCTCGTCGTAGCACGACAAACAAGAATCAGGCTGAAAAACTTAACAATTGAAAATTCTTCACTTTGCTGATTTCATCACAATCATGCACTAACACACACACACACACACACACACTGAAACACTGAAACACCAAACTTGTTCAATCGCCTTTTCCAATCAACTTTCGTATTTATGTACAAACATATGCACTTAGCACTTTAGCTCTCTATGGTCCGCAGATACAACGACAGCTTTTGACTTTTCACCAGCTTTTTTGTATCAGTGACTGTCGTACTTGTCAAACTCCGTAAAGTCAGTACTCCGGTGGTGACGAGGCGTATGGTGGTGATGGGGGTGATGTTGTTGTTGGGGATGATGCTGCTGCTGATGCTGTTGATGGTGATGTTGTAGCCCTGAGGTACTTGGAGCCGAAGAGGAGTGATGATAATGCCCCTGCCCCTGCTGCCCCCTCATCATCTCAGCCCCCTCATCCGCCCGCTGGCTGTAATGGGTCAGGTAGAGGGCGGAGTAGCCGCAGCACCGCGCCCTCAGCTGGTCAATGGTGGTGCACACGGCGGTAATGACCTCCGCCTTGAGGTTGAAGCACTCGCAGAGGAGGACGTAGGTGAAGCCGGTGAAGATGGTCGGCTTGATCTTGCTCTGCACCATGTCCTCGCGGTACATGTCCGGGCAGCGCTTGAGGAAGATCAGCCGGCGCAGGCCGACGCACATTGGCAGGTACTTGTAGAGGATGCGGGCGCCTAGTTGGAGGGAAGGGGGGGAGAAATTAGGCACAAAATTAGCATAAATAAGGTTTTAAATAGAGAGCAAAAATAACAACTAAAATAACAGACCGGCTAATCGCGTGCACTGATTGCCGACCCAGCGCTGAATTGAATCGCTTTCTGAAGTTCAGAAAATAGAGCAAAGCTCAGCGCAATTGTTTTGTTATTTAGGCAACAAAGCACTAAAGTTGCATCATTAGTCAGCGGAATGCCTGCCTGCTGTTGGTGCACTCCTAATGAACACACACTTTTGCAGTCAGTGCTCTCGCTTGCTCTTTTGCTCTCTCTCTCTCTCTCTCTCTCTCTCTCTCTCTCTCTCTCTCTCTTTACTACTACAGTCGCACATGTGTTCACATGGGATCATCTCAATTTTGTTTCCTTTTGTTCAGTTCAGTTCTGTTCAGTGTAGCCGGCAGCTGTGAGTATGTGTGTTGGCATAAACAATGCAAGCAAAAGTAGTTGTAACAGCAGAAGCAGCAGCAGCAGCTGAACTGAACTGGTGAAAGCAAAACACACACACACACTACTTTACGTGACATTCCAGGGAGGACTTTTTCTTTGCTTTTTTCTGATCTGACGACAAAATGCAGTGCAGGCAAGTGTTCATTTGTGCTCTCTAAATGCTCGCTCTCTTTCACTATCACCCACCAGTCGTCTCCTGACCAAAGTTGCTAGTAAGTTCTTAGTTTTGAGCTTTAAGTTTGCACTTTATACGCACTCGAGAATTACACAGCAAAGAACACTAAACTATAGGGACGAAGAACACTAAGGAATTAATTTGCTTTGTTTTAGTCTCTTTTTCTATTTCTTCGTTGCGCTCAATCAGAATCTGGACTGTTTCAGCAATGCTGTGCGACTCGCATGTTAATGTGTGTGCCCGCGTTTGCAGATTTTCTTCCTTCCTTTTTTCTCAAGCTTTTTTATCGTTTACGGCGGCACACCTCGCCAGCACGGTGTGTTTGTGTGTTTGCAATCGATTTTTGCCGCTTTTGCGGCCGGAAAGTAGCGCCGAGTAAGCGCATTCTCAACCTAGCCGTTAATTTGCTGGTTTGTTGCTGGGCTTCTATTGTGCCCCCCACACACAAACGCACAAAAAACACCGTCGTAAGCTTTTGCTTGCTTGCATGCATGCCCACAATTCTGCCCGGTGCCTCTAATTGGCACGCCACTGGGTGACCTCACGACGACGACCATTTCACCACAATTCCAGACAGCTCGTTAGCTCCTGTTTTGGTGTGTTTGGTGTGACACACACAGAGTTTGGTGGCAGTTTTCCTTCTCTCACTTTTTGCCTCACATCCTCCACTGACACTGCTGTGTCAACAGAGAGATCGCGATCAGCAGTGCAGACGGCCATTAAGCTCGGCCAATGCTCCTGTCCTGTCCTGCTCCTGCTCCTGTCCTTCTTAGAGCTGTTGTACAAACTAGTGCCTAGTCTTGGGCTCACTGCTCAAACATATATCCGCTTATCAGCCTGGCACAAACTGCTCACAAACGGCTATTGACTTAGCCACTGTGTTTGGCTTTGCACTACTTTTTTCCTGGTGGCACTGGTGACACACTAGAGGTGCCCAGTGGCCACCACCGCCACCGTCACCACTGTCATCACCACCTTTTCCAGCCAATTACCAAGCCCCAGAACAGGGGGGGAACCGGCTGAAAAAGCTGTCAACACTGGTGTCCTACTGCCTGCTGCCGTGTGCAAATATTATGCAGCCCTTTATCGGCTTAATCTACCTCCTCCTCCTCCTCTTTCAACTACTACTACTGCTTTTATTTGCCCACCTGTCCAGAGGAGCCAGTTCTTCTCCAGGCGTTCGCTGTCCTCGCCCGGGAAGGTCGCAAAGGCGGACACTATGTAGCCGGCTGGTCGGACTGGAGCATTACCACTTCTTCCGCCACCACCACCACCGCCTCCTGAAGACGACCCATAGCGGTCATGATCCTGCTGGAAGGAGATGTGCCTTCCCGGCTCTGCTGCTGCTGCTGCTGCTGTTGATGGAAGGGATTGTGTTCACTGTAACTGCTCTGAGGTTCCATCATGTCCTGGCCGAGGTAGAAGGAACTTTCTCCGTTGTCCAGCTCCGGCGGATCGGGCATCCCGGAGCCGGGGCGGGCGATCATGGCGCAGACGGTGTAGAGGCCGTCGACGTAGCGAATCTCCGGCCAGATGTGCGGCTGGCCGATGGGCGGCGGAGGAGGGGGCAGGTAGTGGCTGTTGATGCTGTCACGCTGTTTTTGGGTGATCCAGTTGTCCTCGTCGTCGACGGCTCCCTCGGCTCCCTCTCCCTCTCCTTCTTCGTCCTCAAGGCAACCCTCGATGCTGTAGGCGGAATGGTGGCTCATCTCTCGACGATATCGCTGACCACTACTTCCTCCTTGACCGGAAGAGGTGGAAGTCGAAGTTGAGGTGGAGTTTAGGCGAGAGAGGGAGGACAGGCAGCTCGCCTCTGGGAGGCAGAGAATGATGAAGGGATACTTGGACTTGCGCTCGACGTTCATCAGCAGCTGCTGCTGGGAGGGCTTCTCGAAGCGGGAGCACAGGTGGCGCATGTGCTTCGACGTCCACTCCTGGTAGTACTGGGTGCCGCCGGTGGAGGTCGGCGACCGCTCGCCGGTGGCCAGCATCGGCGGGCCCATTGGTCGGGGAAAGGGCGGAAGTGGTCCTGGTGGGCCCAGGGGAGGACCACCACCAGGACCAGGTGGACCAGGAGGAGGAAGACTGGGCATTCCTCCTGGTCTGACCGGGGACTGAAGGTCCGGTGGCTGGAAGATGCACGCCTCGACGAAGGTGATGCGGTGCAGTTTGTGGGAGATGGCGCCCAGGCCGGCGCCCTGAGAATCGCCGGCATTTCTGTAAGCATAGGAATCGTGTGGGCCGCCAAAGGGTGAGGTCGGTGAGGCTCGTTTCATGTCGCTGATGGGCGGCGAGATGAGTGGCGGCTGAAGGTGGTGAGGTGCATAAGGATCACGGTGGTAGGAGGAGGTCGAAGTTCCAGGAACGTTCCGTTCTGGATGCTGAGGGTAATGGTGTTGAGGGTGAGGGGTGTGATGGGAGTTTGAATGGTTCTGCTGGTGATGATCATTGTAGCCGTCCTGTTGCTGGTGGTGATAGCCGCTTCCTTGTCGGTTGTAGTTGTTGGCCTCGGCGGGGTAGCCGCCTCTACCGTACTGGTCGGAATTACCTCCTCCTCCTCTCCTCCTCTGTAATTGTAATCATAGTACGTATCCTGCTGCTGCTGCTGATGTGAGGGTTGATTTCTGAAGTAAATTAAAAAAATTAGTATTGATGAAAAAATAATTTTTCGAAGAGGATTTATGAAGTTACCTGTAATCGTAGTGGTAGCTGTATTGGTCGGCCTCGCTTGAGGCAGTTGCATTAGCAGTTGCATTCGTTGCCCCGGCGGAGTAGTAGGGCGGCGATGCGCCCGGCGACGTCGGCCCGAAGACGTCCGGAATGCCGTAGTTGGTGTAGTAGTCGTAGTAGTCGCCCGTCTCGCTGGGCAGCGGCGGATTTGTGTCGATCTCATAGCCGGAGAAGAGGTTACTGGACTTTTTGGGTTTTCTAGCAGCGCCCGATGATTCGCCGCCGATGCCGCCGCCGCCGCTCGAGCCGCCCTTGTTTCTTGCTCGAGTCGGCGTTCATGTGAAAGAAGAGGTGCGTGTTGATGTGCTTCGACATTTTGCTGGCTGCTTTGGGATTGTTTCTGATTTGGTGTCGCACTGACCAAAAAAGTTCACTTGCTATCCGCCGACAATTTCAGGCGCTTGAGGAGGTAGGGGCCAAGAGGAGACCTGTGACAGGAAAGAGAAAAAGAGAGAAAAAGGCCACTCGATTAGTGATGCTGATTAATGGGATGCCTAATTTTTTGTCCGTCTAGCTCAATTGTCCTCCTTCTCCTCCTTCTGCATATGTGCAACTTTTGGCTGGCTGTCCAGTTCTTTTTTCTTTCCTATTTTTTCTTTGGTGTGAGAGTCTCCTGTGTCCACTTCAAAATGTCACTCACTGCCTGGAGACTAGACTGGAAGAGGAGAAGAAGGAAAAAATAGCTTCTTTTGTCGGAAACAAAAGGCCATGATTTATGTGACATTTATGTGTGTGTGCGAGCTTACTACATCCTGTAAGCTTTCTAGTTTGGCAGCACACTTAGAGATACAAAGGATTCGCCGTTATTAGCGGTCAATTGCAGCAGACAGTTTTTCTATTCTATTCTATCCAACTCTCACTTTGCTCACGCTGTTTGTTTGTTTTTGTTGTTGTCTGCAAACTGAGACCAACTCTGGGCTCTCTCTCTCTCTTTTCGTTTATCTATCTATCTATCGTTCTGCCACAAAGTATCAGCTACTCACAGCAGCAGCCGACTCGATGATTTATGGATTTGTGCAGCTGCCGCTGCTGGCACTGTCAGTTCCAGGAAAAAAATTGGAGAGATCATCTTATCGCCTCTGGACACCCTGGCACTCTGTGCTAGCGATTGTTTGCACTCGAGACTGTTTGCTGTTGCACATCCCTGGCAATAAATTAATTTGTTTGCCTAATTGCGAGATAAAGGATAGGCCCCTCTATTCACTGCTTCTGCTGCTGCTCGAAAAGTGCTAATTTAATCACCAGCATTCTTTATTGTCTCTTCTCTTCTCTTCTTTTACCAATGAAATGGACAATGGAATGGCTCCCAAATGACACACAAATGCCACCTCTCTCTCTCTCTCGCTCTTTTTGCCATTTTATTTCTCGATCTTTACTGTCTCAATTATTGCCGCCTCAGTCAGCCGCCTCTATCGATTGACATTTAGTGTGCAAGAAACAGTAGTCTTTTTTCTGACAGTCCATTTGAGTGGCTATCTGCAGCACATCTTTCTTTCCTATCAACAGCACTGCAACAGAACATTAGCAGTTCTAGCATTGCGAAAGTTTAAAGGGAAAAAATTAATTGTCATTCAAATGGCACGATTCAACAGACAACAGACAGAGAGACAGACAGTGTGCCCTTCTAAGTGTGACGTTAGTTTTTGAATTGAAAAAGTGTTCACTAGTGACTGCACTTTTTCTTAATTTTGGTACTTTCTTTTTTGCTGCTGCTGATGTTGCAGATCTTTCAATAATTCAACAGAGTCGAGTCAGTTAGGCAGTAAGGAGTCGCTGCCACTTGCTCCACTGGCATCTCACATTTTGCCCTAAATTATTAATCCACCTCCTCCTTTTCCATTGTCTTGACGAGCCTTGATGGTCCTCACTTTCACTTTCTCTCTTCTATGGATGGTGTTTTTTACCCCTAATCGTTGCATCCATTATTTAATTGTTGCCAACGGTAAGTGGCTGCAGCCACTCTTCTCTACGTTTTTTCTTTTTGTGCACAACTTTGCTGTTGTTGTTGCCTTTCTCTCCTTTTGGCTAATCAATAAAGGACGCTCGTGTGTGCTCAGTGGCAGCAACAGGACCAACTATTTTGGAGTCATTTCATTTACCAACTCACATTTTTCTTTTTTTTCCTTTCTCTCTCCCTTGTTTTAATGAAACTCAAAAGCCGATAAGACCAATAATTACAGCTGAAATGTGACATCGATTACAGCAGTGTGTGTCTGTGTGGGCTCTTTTCTTTTTCCAATCGGATCACTTGTTTTAATTGAGCTCTGTAGCTGGATCTCTTTTTTTAGACAAGCATCTCACTACTTTTTGAGCCAGTATCCTTTTTTAGCACTGGATCGAATTCTCCTCGACCTCCACCCGTCACGATTACTTTGCACTTTTCCACTTTTTACTACTTTGCACTACCACTCATTCATTCATTCAACAGTCATCACGTCACTCTAAATCGCCTTTTAGTTTTCTTCTGGCTGGTCTAAGTGAGTGAAACGATGAGTGCACGTCAGTGATCATGACAGCATCAGCTCTTTTTTCTGTCTAAGTTTGGACACTTGTTTTCTGACCTTTTTATTTTTGACAGCTCTGTTTGACCAGTAGAAAAGTTTTGCTGATGTTTTTAGAGATGTTTTGCTAAAACATTGAGATTTTATCTCTAGGTTTTTAAGTTTTGGCTTGTTCATGCATCCACAGAGTGCACATTTTATTAACGACCATCACCAAAATGAGTGCACGCAAATTCCTTAGCTTTTCTCCCTTTTTTACCACCTCTTCTTTTGCTGCTGCTGCTTCAGTGGTCAGCTACTACTGTTTTTAGCCTTTTTTCAGTTGATAAACTGTTTGCCCATATGTGTGTTGTCCTCCTTTTGTGTGGTGGGGCTGTTCCAACAAACTGTCCCAACACTGTTGCAATGTGCTTGTGTGTCAGTGCTATCTAATTGCACACTCTCCATTAATCATTTTCATGAGCAAGCTCTTTTTGCAGCTGTTTTTGCTGTTGCTGCTGCTGTTGCTGCTGTTGTGGTAGTGGCCGGTTATGGCAGCAGCAGCAGCAAATCTGGCCGAGCAGCCAATTTCATTCATCAATTTATTATTTTGCCGCATTTGCGTGCTTATTCGCTTCGCTTACTTTGTTTTCTATGTTCTGCCCCCTCTTGTCAAGAACTTTTTTATCCCGCAAAACTGAACTGAACTGGTTGGTTATCCCTCTCTGCCAGTGGTGACTCTTCTTCCTTTTCTTCTTCTTCTTTTTCCCGCCGTTTTTTGCACACTACTACTGTGCAATTGAACACTTGAGCTGACACTCTTTTAACACTCTAAAGTTACAAGCAGAAAAAGGGGAAAAGGAAGATGGGAAGAGGACACCAATGTCTGAAGAGCAAAGCGAAGATGAGCCAAAAAGTAGGCGGCATCAGTCACTAATGCTTCGTTGGGTGGCACACTCACACACATCTTTCTTTTTTTGCAGAGTACTTTTGAGCAAGAGAAAGAAGTGCATGCTTGGCATTTTCTCTGCCTCTTTGCTTGCCCCTATCTTGTCGATGAAAGTTTTTACTTATCGAAACTATTTATTATTATCTTCTTTTCTCGTGTTCTTCAGTGCAGTGTTTTTCTTCTCTTTCTCTGTCGACCTTTCTTTTTTTCTGACTGTCAGAGCACTTTGTTGTACCGCCGACAATTGATAACAACAACTGCAGCAGCAGCAGCAGCTTTGCAAACACTTTGCCTAACTTTAGAGCAATTCAAGCAAAGCAGACATTGGACAAGCCGCCAAGACAGTGTGAGTGTGTGTGTTTCCGGCCGCCACTTTGCATTTGTCAGGCTGCTACTTTTTTGCCTGTTGCTGCTGTTGTTTGAAAAGGGACGTGGAAAATTTAAGCCAGGTTTTTCTAGGTTTACCCTGAAATTGCCCAATTTGTGGCAGTAATTTTTTGTGGCTCTGGAAACACGCATTTGCTGACTGTCAATCCACTTTGATTTTCCTTGCTCATTTGATAATCGAATTAATTGCTAGCCTGTCTTCTTTTAATTAAACGTTTCTTTTTGGTGTAATTGGGCTAGGCTTAGGAGGAACACAGTCAGTCAGTCAGTGAGTGACGTTGTCGAGCAGCGCCCTAGCGACATTTAGTGGGCTGGCTAAAGAAGAAAAAAAGAAGAGTTTTCTATCCTTTTTCCCAATCGAATTGGTCGGTCTCAATTGAACCATAGCCGCCGCCATAGTCGACCAGCAGCACACAAACAAATTGAATGGGGGCTCCCCCATTGATGACAAATTTAATTAAAACTGCTTGCTGTCAGTGCTCTGGTGGCAAGAGAGAAAGAGAAAGCTGCTGAGTTGTGGGTCTCTTTTTATGGGTCTCTCTCCTCGTTTTTGAAAGCGATCCACAAAAGTGAATTTAGCAAAGCCATTTGGTGGAGGAAGTTTGTCCCCTCAATTGCGGTGGTGTCATTTGGGGCGCATTTGGCTGGCATTACTACCACCGGCACAACAACTGCCGCCATATTGAAAACAAATTGGTCTGGCACTGTCTGAGCCTAATTTAGCGGTTTTATCTCTAGCATTGTGGCAGGGAAGATGGCCATCTGTGTGTTTTAGACCAATTTATCCATTGTGATATTTTATGTTCTCTGTTTGTTTGTTTGTTTGTTGGCTGGGTTTTTGGTGTGCAGCTGCAGATCTTTTACATACTAGAAAAGTGAACTTTCTGTGCTGCAAAGCTTGATTTTTATTAGTTTTTTTCTGCAAGTTTTGCCGCACTTTTTAGTTTCAGTAATCCCTCTCTCAGTCAACTTCAAACTAGGGCTCACTTTTATGGATGGGCAGCAGTGGATTGTGTGGACACTGAGGAGATTGACGAACAGTGGGGGTGCCTGAAATTGCAAACGGGCTAATTTAAATTGGAAAACTTTGACCAAAACTTTTATTGTTGTTTTTGGCCAGTGTCGTTTTGTGAAAGAGAACAACAGCTAAGCGGCGGCTCATTCGCTGCTGAAGCAGCAACAGCAAAAGCATTGCCGGAAAGTGAACTTTTTTTCTGTTGCTGCTGCTGCTGACTCTGATGCTTTCATTGGTGGCAGTGTTTGTGTGTGTTTTGCCTGTTTGTCGTCGGACAATGACATGGAGCCAGCCAGCCAACCATCCAACACGACACGGTGAATTAATTAGCGTCAATTGGAAGACTAAGGGGAAATAATGGCGAGGCGTTGGCAAAAAAAAGAACGCTGTTCCAACGTTGCACTTGCCAGCACTTGCCTGTGTTCCCACTTTAGTTTGTTGCCAGTGCACCACGACCACCCAGGCAAGACAAAAGGTCGTCGAGTAAGTGAAATGAAAAAAAGTCAGTTTTGTTTATTTAAATTGACAAGCTTTTCTCTTTCTTTTTCTTCTTTTTCTCTTTCTAGCTTCAATATTGATAATTGTGCTTTGTGAACTGCAAAAAGAGAGCTTTTTTGCCGTTGTACAAAGCGCATCCTTACCAATCGATAAACATTCGAATTAGCCGGCGCCGCCGCCGACTCCGTTAGAATCCGGGACCTCGCACACTTTTGCTTGCTTTTTACAGCAAAAAGATCTCCTCAGACCAACCCGTAGCCCTCGTTTGTTCTCTTTGTTGTCACAATTTTTTTCTGTTGCAGGCAAACAAGAGGCAAACAAAAATATTTATTCACCCAGTTTGAGCTGTTTGTGCACACTCTTTTGCTGATGATGATGGAAAAAAGAGAAAGAGGCAGTCAATCGAATGCCCTGCAAAACAGGAGTCCCTAACTACGCTCTAAATGTAACAGTGTGTGTGCTGAAAAAGAAAGAAAGAGGAGGACGTGTTGTCTGCTAACTGAAAACAGATTAACTTTGAGCAAAACAAAAATTGCCGCTGTTTGCATGGGAAGCCGATTTGCTGCTGCCGCTGACTGCAGCAAACAAACGAGCAAACGCACTCGGAGTTTGGAATACTCAATGAGTTGGTTTGCCGGCAAGGAAAGAAGGGCGAGAGAGCATTATCAAATTAGCTGTCGATTACGGTAATCGATCGCTGGCAAACATTCAGTGCACACTGTGTGCACACTGTGCATTCAGTCACTGCATTATCAAGCAAAGAGCATCATTCATCATTTAGCAGCAACAGCAACAGCAGCTAAACTCGTTTCCGGTGTGTGTTAGTGCCAGCCACTGATGCGCACCAAAGGGTTAGTGCGCATCTTTCCCTTTTCTAGGTCGGGGCTTAAGACGATTTTTTTGTTTGACTGTAAGCAAACAATTTGAGTAAATTTTTTACCATATAAAAAAATTTACAAATTCAACTGCCTGAATTTCAATTTGCATTTAAAATTGAAAAAAGGCTAAAATGCGCTGTACTTTTGTGCATTGCTAATCTGGCTTTTTATATTTGGCTTTTACGTTAACGAATTTAGTAGCCTAAAGGCAGTTTTTAGTTTATTTTTTTATTCGTTTCAAACATAAACATTTTTTACAATGCACCATTTTTTTGCTGTACAAAATGCTCCAAATGACTGCGATGCAAACGTAATTCAGGTTGTTTTGGAAGTGAAAGAAAAGCGCAAACCAATTGGCCAATCGATAACCATTTTGGGAAGACAAGCAAGTAAGCAGACATCATTGACTGTCAGGCCAGCCACTGATGACCATTTGAGTGGCACTGGAGTACTGGGTAATTAGAGAGCTGAACAGAACCAAAACTGCAGGCCCATTTGTCTTCATTTGCCTGACGCATTCCACTGACACATTTCCTGCCTGATGAACTTCTTCTTCTTCAGACACAGCTATTATTACCCAGCAGCAGCAGTGCACTTGTGCACATGCTCACCGCATTAATCGCGCCCCCTGAATCCATCAATTATCAGTTAGCCTGTTGTTCTTGTCGCTGATTGTCTTTCTTTTCTATTTTTCTCTTTTTCTGTACAGTCGTACAATTAGAGTTTGCAAGTGTGTGTGTGTGTGTGTGTGTGCAGTGCTCTCATTTCAATCACTCACTCAAGCACTCTTCTTCTTCTTTTCTCTATTATAAGAAACTCGGTTAACTCAGTGCAGTTGAATTTTTCTACTTCTTCTTCTCCTTTCCACTGCCAATGAAGCGCAGAAACGGTGCTTTGGATAATAAAACTTTTAATTTGCCTCCCTAAGCTAATTACCATAAATTCTCTTTTTCCACCAACTTCAATTATTGCGTGGAGCTGGCGCTAATTTCTCTCGCCATTAACTAGCTCTCTGTTTCAGCCGTTCAGGCCTACTCAGGGTATTCTAATCATATGGCCATCATTACTGGGTATTGTAAAATCAAGCGCAATTAGCCGCTTAATTTATCGCCCTCTCTTGCTTTCACATTGCACCTTGATGACCACAAGCACTCATTCTCTCTACAGCGCTGAATGAAAATCGTTATTCTCTTTTATTTTGAGAAAGCATTAACACAGCAAAGTATTTTGTCTATCTCTCTCCGCTGATTAGCTCAAATTGCCCAAATTGACATTTACACGACATGAAGCAAAGTAGTTGGTTGGCTGGCTGGTAAAGTTGTTAAGACGCCGCGTCGACACACAATAAAGTCATTTCACTTTCACTTTTGCTCTGCTTGTGCTGCCGCCTTAATTAAAATCAGATGCAGATTTGCATTCATATTATGAATGCAGATTAGGGTACAGAAAGAAAGAAAGAGAGCAAAGCACCCCTGATTCCTCCCCCGCGGTGTGACACGCGCATAATAATACCAGAAAAGATTGATTTTTATATTACATTTTTTGTGCTTGTACAAGAAGAAGAATAGCTTCTCAGCAAGAATGAAGAATAAGGTTAACACATGAATGAGAGCTAATGTGTGTGTGTGTATGTGCTTTCTTTTCCTATCATACCTCTGACCTACTACTTTTTGCAGCAGTGATCAAGCACTGTCTTCTCCGAAATATTCTGTGCACTGTCTTTTTCTGTGCCTTTTATTTTTATTCCCTTGCCGCGCGCTCTCGCCCACCTTAAGTGAATTCTCTTGTACTACTTTTTGCTGTTGTTCCTGTCGATCTTCTTCTCCTCCATTAGGGCACCCTCTAATCCCATCCCAGCCCATCCATCCATCCGTCGAGCAATCTATTCAGCAGCAGCAGTCATTCAATTGTCTCCTCCAGGCCAGTGATTTATTCACTGGGAGTGTCCGCTGAATTCGTTGTTTGAGAGTGAGTGAATGGGCAAATAAATTAGTGAACACCGCTCACTCAAACTGAAAATTGCTTTTTTGTTCACTAAGCTGAGTTTGAGTTAAGTAGTAGTAGTAGTAGGAGATTCTCCAGCTTGAGTTCAGCATGTCTCAAACCAGCACTTCTAGTTAAGTTAAGTCTGTGCATTTGCATCTGCGCCCTTAAATGCTCCTTAATTTAAAAGTTTTTTCCTTCATTTTGTACATTTACATAAATTATGAATTTTGATGAACAGTGGTGTTTGACAGAGCACAGAGTCAGTGCGTAGTAATGTCTCAATTGTAAAAAAGAGTTTTTCCAATGAGTAAACGAATGCTGAGAATTTTCACTTTTACCGTCCCAAGGTATTTACTCACTGTTTACTTTTGACTTGTCTACTGTTGAGTTTTTTGTTTTCTAAATTGATAACTTTTCACTTTGCTTTTCTGTTTTTATTACTAAAAACTTTTTCCGATGGGTGCAGCCACATTTGCATTATAAAGTCCATTTAGTCGGCAAAAATGTTCATTCATTTGAAATGTGTTTTAGTTGAGAAGAAGAGAAAGAAACTAAAAGCTAACTTCTGAGATAACTTATTATTGTGCCAGAGAAAGTAATAATAAAAAGTGTCTCAAAAGTCTGAAAAGTCAATCAATGCACGCTAACGATATATTGTGAATATTTAATAAGAATTCACGGAAATTCTTTCTACGCTCTCCTCCTCATCCCAGCACTTGGCTCCTCATCAATTGCTCATTAGAATGCTCATTGTCACTGGCTGGCTGAGAGCACACAAAATCGTTTGCCACCTCTTATCGTGAAGGCAGTGATAAGCGTTTCGAGCATCATGTGTGAAAAGCTTTGTTGAGCCCTTCGAACAGGCTCAAAATATGTGTGCGCACCCAAAGAAGATGTGAATAACGCTGATTTGATTTATACTTTTGCAGCACTATTACACTGTTATGTCTGTGTGTCACATCACATTGTGTGTGCTGTCGAATCGGTAATCAGCTTTGAAGTGTTAAGGAGAAAGAAAGTGTGTGCAATCAATTACTGCATGAGGAAAATGACGTTTTTATTACCCAAACTCCATTGGCAAAAAGCTGCTTGTGATGCTTTGGAGCCGGATTTGTTTGCTGGCTGGTTAAGTAAGCAGTGCTCTTTTTTTTGAAGAGGCGCGTTTTGTTTTGTTTTATTTTTTTTTACTTTCATCCTTGATTACGCTGCTGAAATTAAACTCTGAACAGCAGAGCAAAAATTCCCAATAGACTGCATTTTTGCAAATTAGTTTGCAGCAGCAAAAATTGCGATTAGGCATTTGGGCCAGCAGCAGCTGCAGCAGTGGCGGCAAGGTTTAAATTGATGAGCTACGCAATTAGTGTTAATTATATTTTTAATTTAACTTTTACGTAATCCAATTTTAATTTAGCTTTTCAGGCAGTTTCAAATTAGCCAGCAGTGCCAGTGCTTGTGAGCCACACTAATTGCTAAAGTTTTTTATTATTACAGAAAGAATAGAACAGCAGAAATGCTTCATTTTTGAACAATAAAAGTTTTGTCTTTCGGCGATCCTGCGATTTTGACCATCACTGACCGCAAGTTGTGCTCCCACTGGACAACATTAATGAGCAAACGACTGTTTTTTGTTTCCTCTGAATTGTTGTAATTGGAACTTTTTTTGGCAAAATTAATTTAAAGTACACGACAATGGAAAAAAGTATTTTGTGATTTTGGCATAATGAATACTACGGTACAAACTGGTGTTTCCAAAAACTTGTTTGGAAACAGCCATGTACTTTGCCAAAACTTATCGATTATCGTGCATGCTACTTTGGTGCTTACTTTTTTCTCTAAACAAGAACAGCCATTACCGAAAAAAATGTTGTTCAATTTTCCCAGCTCGCAGGAGAGATTCTATTTCACTTCAGTGTTTTTTCGTGTAAATTACTTGCAGCAGTGCTGTGTTTCTGCTGCTGCTGCTGCTCAGTACGCAGAACAAATGCGATCGAAAATTAATTTGCTTGCCATTTGGAAGTTGTGCTGGACGCTGGTCATGTTATAGACCAAGCCAGACAGACATGTTCTAGATGCTACAAAACATCTCCTGATTGTCTTTCTTTCTTTGCAGGCTTCGTCTTGCAGATAATTAAAGTATCCTCTTCTTTTTGGTTCTCCTAACTAACAAGTGCTCGTTTGTGGTGTGGTGTGTGTGTGTTGAGCAAAGTCAATAGAACAAGGCTGCATTTCCACTTTCCACTTTCTCTTTTTCTGCGTAATTACCACTCGGTGTCGGTTTGCGGCGGCCGTTCCCGGTTGCTGTGTTTCCCAAGCCATTGTTCCTGTTTTCGACTTGTAACTTGACTGAATTTAACGACTGACCACCACCACCACTGATGTTTTTTCTTAATGGTTTCTTTTGGTGTTCACTAAGCTAATTTGTACTAGCAGAAGTTTCAAGTGACCAATTTTAAGTTTGTGATCAAAATTGGTTATTTTTCTTTGTATCTTTTAAAACATTTTGTTTGCATTTTAATGCAAAATTTTGTCCGACACAAAGCAAAGATAGTGCAAAGATAGTTTTTTAAAAACAGTAAATTGAAGCTAATTTATAAGTTCTGCCTTTTTCTAGTAATAGTATTTTTTCAAGTACAAACTTTAATTTTTTTGCCTTTGTTTGGTTTTGTATTTCTAAACTACAACGTTTCAGTATTGTTGCCCATCTCACTTCTTTTTCATTTTTGCGTTCATCTTTTATCGGTAAACACAGACCAGTCAAGTGAAAGTTTTGTTGTCGACTGCTAGTTTAAAGTTTAATTAATTTTTTAAAAATTGTAAACGTTTTTACACTAGTTTTTTGCTGCTGTTTTTGGCCACACGTTTTGATTGTTTCCATCTGTACGTGAGTTGCAATAATTAATTTGTTTCTACGTTCATCCTCCCTTTTCTGCTTTTATTGTCAGTAATTTATTTTACTTTTTTTGCACACAGGTCATTTTGTTGCCTGTTCTCATTACGATAGCAACCTCCTGTGAGATAATAGATGGGAAAATCGAACTGGCGGGTCACGGTGACATCAAACGAAAACGGGAGAAAAGAGCTCGCCCATTGATCAATAATGGATTAATTTGCTCAAATACCATTTCAACCGTAGTTTTTGCACTGCACACTGAGACAAAAGCACAAGTGGCTATTATTTATGGGCACGCGAGTTGTTGGGGACCATCCGTTTTCTCACTCTTCTGAGTCATAGCATTGGTTGCCTGGAACCTGTAGATTAGAGGCTCTGAAAAATGAAATTGCCCCTGACGGTAATTGCAGCGCTGGCAAATTGCAAATTGAATTAGCAATGAACTCAATGGCTCAATGAGCTCAATTGTACTCGGTTGTTGTTCAGTGTTGCTGGTGGTGCCCATTGGTTTTACCATCACGCGCTTGTCATTTGTGCCGCTGTTGCGGCGCGCTGCTCCTGAAATGACCACTTTCCTGCAGTGCTTTTGCTGCAGAGTTTCAAATTGTGTGCAAAATGCTATAGCAATTTTTTAAATTGTCAGCTTTCTGTTGCTGCTGAAAACTGGTGTTTTTAACACTGCTAATTAAAGGCATACTGCTAGTGTGTTTTGTTTTGTGCTTTAGTTTCTGCTGCTCTTTTTTGTCTTTTTTTCACGCTTGTTAAAACGCGTTTCTCAGTTCCGGCGAGCGTTGGCGTCAGTGCTTTGTTTTTGTCTTTTTGGAAACAGATTTACTTGTTTAAATCACAAACCAAAGCAGTTGATGCGTTTTTGCAAACGGAAATGCAAACGCCAAAAGCAACAACAGACTGCTCTGAACCTTGGCATATATTCGGCTGAAAATCTGCAAAAGTCGCAATTTTTTTCATTGCAACTCAGTGCACTTTTTTGAATGTAGTAAACTGATCAACAGCCAAGCGCACAAAATGAACGTCGCTGCTATTGTCGCCGCCTTTGCACAGTAAAGTGAAAAACTTATTTATTGGCAAGTGATAATCAGAGAGCGCCCAGCTCACTATTATCATGTGAAGAAGGGAAGAATATCTTAAAGGCGTCAGATTGCGTTTTAAAGTAATTGCACTCTCTGCTTGTGTGTGTGATCTATCAGTGTACTTGAGTGGTGCACTGACTGACTGATCGATTGCTGGTGCCGCAGCTGAAGTGCACACACTGATTCAGGCTAATTCCTAAATGGAGTAGTCCCATTAGAAGGAGTAGAGGAGTGTTCGTGCTCAACTTTGCCATTGCTCACTAATAATAAGGTTTTAGTCTGACGCGAGCCTTTGAGCTGAGCTTGTGAGCTGAGGCGATTGTCAATTTTGGTTCCCAATTTTTTGGACTTCCATTACAGTGGCTATTAATTCAAATTAAATTCCCCGCCTTACTTTCAGATTGGCCATTGGCTGAAAAAGGGAGCTTACTGCTTTAGCTTTTGTGCTAGGCTGCCGGGCGGCTTTGTCGACTAATATTCAATTGCCTGTGTGATCAGAATTTTCATCCGTTTTTTTGGGTAAATTGCTCATTGACACACAGGCCCACAACAAGCTCAATGTTTGAGCGCAATTGAAAAGCTATGCCTCATTTAAATTTGCATGCAGAAAGCACATTCAGTCTTTGAACTGTGTGTGTGTGGGTGCTATCTAAACTTTAAACCGCTTAATTGAATAAATTCAATTTTATTATTGATTTTGTCCGCTGGCTGCTGGTTATGCTGATTTTGGCCCCGTCATCTGTTTGCTTCAATGCTTGAATCTAACAGTGAATAAATGGGTGGTTGGCTGCCATGTTTTTTTGCTAACACGTTAACCTATCAAAAAATGAGCCGCATTTTGCGGCTGCATTAGCAACATGAAAAAGGAACGATCTTTTCCCAGTCGACTAGTTAATCCTGCTTTTTTTACTTTTTTTCTGGCAAAAGAAGAAGAAAAAGATTTAATATAAAAACGAAATCTAATAAAAAGACAAGCAAATGATGATTTAGGAAGAGGATGAGGAGAAGGGCAAGGAGCCATTTCAGAGACATGAGCTTACACCACCGCGATCCAAAGGGAAAGTGATTTTTGCTTTTACTTTTTACTTTTTCCTACGTTCCCACTCTCTTTATTTTTTTGCTGCTTTTCATTTTTTGCCACTGCACACTTCGCTTACTCTCTTTCTCCCTTTAGTGTGTTGCAGATCGGTCCAAATGGAATGAACCGTGAAATTTGAGGCTGCTTCAGCAGGAGAAAGGGAAGAAACGGGTGCTTACCGCCAAAAACAGAAAATCTGGCCGTGTTCTCACTCTGACCGCCTTTGACGGGGCACGGCGTGCGCACTCTTCTTTCTTCCACTCTGTTCATGTTTGCCCAAGTGATGTAATCGCTAAGTGAGACTGAGAGAGAGGGAAGCTCACTTTTCAAACGGTTCTGAAAGCTTTTGAGTTGCAGCATCAGCAGCAGCAGAGAGCTCTGATTTTGTTGATCCGATCCTGTTGATGCGGGGCGACTAAGTTGTCGCTGCCTTTTGGTGACGGTGATGGTGACAGTGGTGGTGGTTGCATTTGCAGTTGCACTTACAAAAGAAGGGGAGGAAAGAAGAAGTGCACTGCTGTGCACCGTGTGTAATGCACTCTCTTTCACTCTCTCTTTCATCGGTGGACACGAGCAGGCAGTGGAGCACGAATAATGTCATAATTTGGGAGGGGGTCCAATTCACATTCATATGCACATTCAATGGTGAAAGGAAAGAGAAGAGAACTAGGCAACTAGGAAACGGAGACCAGAGAGGGAAGAAGAAGATGATGTCGTAATGCACAGCGGTGTATTGTTTGCCCAGTGAGCACTACTCTCTCCTTCTTTCAGTTTGTGTACTCACCAGAGCGACGACGACGACAACACAAACGGTGCTGTGCCCTGTCCTTTGCCTGCACTGGCCCCACCGTCACTGTCATATTCAGCGGCCATTGTGGCCTGCCTCATCTTCCTATCAAACTCTCGCTTTTTCTCTTTCCCGCAGAGCACTTGTTTGTTCATCTCGGCGACCCGAACCGACCGACCGACCCGGCTGGTAATGCATTTGCTGCTGTTGTTGCTTAATAACGCCAATTATGGCTTGCTGCTCTGTTTATTTTAACATTCCCTTTTCTTTCAGTTTGTTTTGTTTGTTTTGTCACACTGAGAGAAACTGAAGAGAGAGAGAGAGAGAGAGGAGAGAGAGAGAGAAGAGAGAGAGGAAGCCTTTTGAGGTGCCTCGTTGGGTGCCCTCCATTTTTCTACTGCGAATCTCTTTCTCATTCACTAAATTATCACCGTTTCAGCGATCAGAAAAAGGGATTCTTAAGAAGAAGAGACAAAAAGTGGGGAGGGAAGGAAATAAATGAGTCTAAGTGTGTGTGTGCACAGACACTCAGACACTGAAAAAGTACTGCACAATCGACAATTTCCTTTCCCTCATCAGTACTTTTTTTAGTGTATCGTTTTGCACTTGGACGGTGCGAGCACCAACACCAGAACTTCACTGACTCACTTACTCAGAGCTGTGTGTTGGTTTGCCTCTGCTTTTTTATTAGTCGGGTAGTTATTACCATAATTTCAATAAATTGCCTGGCAGCAGTTGTTTGCCGATTACACTCTGTGCGCGCAGAGTGCCTCTCCTTAGTAGTAGAAGCCCCAGTGCTCAAGCTTTATTTTGTTTTGTTTTCAATTCAGTTAAGGGTCGCTTTTTAGTTGAAGTGAAGAAAAAGTGGCAGTGGCTGCCCAAATCTAACCTTTAGACAAAGCAGTGGCAGCAGTGGACGTCTTAGCCTGCCAGACTGAAAGAGTAAAAGAATGGAAGAGCTTAAGCCAAACGCTCAAATACCCCAGTTTTTCCGTATTGTACAGCAGCCACTGTACGGCAAATTACCACTGACTGACGTTGGCGGAAGAAAAAGTGCCACAGTAGAAAGCAGCTAAGCTAGTGAGACGCCTTTGCTGCCATTGTCGACCAGCATTGTTGATGCCAGTTAATCAGCCCCGTCGGGGTGTTGTCCGCATCGTTAGCGCATCTTGTTACACTTTTTTGCCTTTTCTCTTTTTGTTTGCTGCATTGTCTGCCGCCATTTTGATAACTCAATTTCGGTAGCTGTTATTTAATAAATAAAAGTAAATACGCTTGCAGTCAAAGTGAAAAGCGGTCTGATCCTTCAGTCAATCTCACTCTCTTTCTCTCTCTTGATCTTGTTGTGATCTTCTCATGGTGTGTCTATTCATTCATGGTTAATCATATATTCTTTTTAGTCTAACCATGTCGTCTGTTTTTTGTCCTGCAATTCTCCTCCTCCTCTTCCTCTACTGTAACCCTCAGTGTGTGTGACGTGCTCCCTGTCTGTCGTTAAGTTTATTATTATTTAATTATAAACTCTCGAGTTTGAGTTTGAGCTGAAAAACACATTTGCGTTTCATGCATTCTTTTTGTTTTTTTGGTAAAAAAGATCTACAAAAAACACTGCAAATATGCAAAATCTGTTAAACTTTAACAAAAAGCGTTTGACATTTTTATTAATTTTTGAAATTAATTAAAATAACACCTGGCTTTATGTCACTCCCTCAATAAACTAAAAACTCAAAATCTACTCAATGGTCACAACTTTAATTGTAACAAATTGTTGGCAATGAACAGCAGGCCAATGTCAGTGGTGTTTTTTTCTTCATTTGTCCTTTCAAAAACTTAATTTGAAGTGAACTAGTTGGCAGAGAATGAGCGAGCGAGCGAGTGCCACTTAACTGACCCACAAGTTAATTGGAAATTGGCTTTGCTTTTCACTAGAAAAGGAGGGAAGGGGGAAAGCGAGGCAGTAATGAGAGTTTTAAGAGATTGCACCGAGAACACACCGCCTCTGTACTTTGCTGCACACACTTGTGACGGTGGCTTGCACTTTGGCTGGGGCTGATTGCCCCAATTGACTGCTGCTCTTGTTGTTGTTTGTCCTGCAATTCTGTTTACTGTTCGCAGTCTGAAATGCGACACCGAAGTCTAGATAGGAAATAGGAAGAAGAAAAAGAGGAGGAGGAGGAGGAAGAAAACAGCTGTCTCTCAAAAATCAGGGCCAAGTTTCAGGAAAGAGTAGGACGACAAGTCTTGTGTTTGCAGTAAAAAATCTGCACTTCAGACACTCTTTTTCTCTTTTTTCTTGGCAGGAAGTCTACCTCATGTCTGTGTTGTGTTTAATTGTTTGCACCGTGCTATCGATCCATCTTTCTCCTCAAGTGAGTGCAAGTCAATTAAAACGAAAATAAGGGAAAAATAAGAAAATAGTAAAAGAAAGTGACTGAATAGAAAAAAAGATTTACCCATTTAGATAACGAGATTGAGGGTAAGAGTGGACTTTCTATTGACACTTGCGTTCAAAAAATACTCAATAAACCGATTTTTTCATTGTTGTGGTACTTTTATACCACGACCACCAGCCACTATTATCCTATCTCCTAATAAGCAATTAAGGAGCACAAAGGAGCACTGAAAAGTGTTTTTTGAAAGCGGGATTAGCGAAGCGAACTGCTTTTAAAGCTTCAAATTAAAAATCTCTTGTGCAGCAGCAGCAAAAACAAGCAAGTTATTAGCTGCTGCTGCTACTAAAACAGGAAAAATTACTGAAGCTATTTTACCACCACTACTGCCACTACTGCAAAGCACTTTAACCTTTTGAAGTTGGCTGTATGATGATTAGTCGACAAAAACAAATTGTAGAAAGAATAAATGGTGAAAATGAGTAGTAGAAGGAGAAATGATGCGTCAGAGATGAGGCGACACTGCTGCAGAGGAGCAAGGGCACTTGTTTTGAGTGCTGCTGGCGTTGATGGGGGAAGGCTGCACTCATCATTGTCTGTCACATCTTTTCTGATGCCAGAGAAAGAAAAGAAAAAAAAGTAGTTGACTTTGAAATCAGCTCTGCCTTTCGACAGCAGCAGCTGAAGAACTTGTATCCTTGTATCATCAGCAGCAGCAAGTGCTCTCATTCTCTAATTCTCATTCTCTTTCAGTGTTCTGCTGTCCTGCGTCTGTGTCTGTCTGCTACCCAAAAATAGCCGAATCAAGTGCTAAAGATAGTTTTCTCTCTTTCTGAAGCTCTACTGAAGCTGCTGAGATGGTTGCTGCTGCAGCATTTTGGGCTTTTTGTAGTTCTACTTCGAAAATACTTTTTTTCTCGTTCACTCATTCACTCACTTGCATACTCCTTGCCCGATCACCCGGTGCGCTATTTTTATAATGTCAGCAGCTAAAGGGGCTGAAAACATCATTGAAGACAAAACAAAACTCTAATGCTGCTACTAATACACCACTGCTTCTGTAGTAGCAGTGCCTTCTCCTCCTTCTTCTCCTTTTCCATTGTCAACCTCGAGTAATGGTAATGTGGTGGTGCTCTTGTACAAAGCACATGTTTATTGTTGTCTTTCACTACTGTATCAAGCACTGTTTGCTATTTGCAAAGTGCGCTATGTTTGCTTTCGATGTCATTATCACTACTGCACACGACTGTTTTTTGCCGTAAAAAGCCTGTTTTTTGCTTCACTCGTTTTTCCTTGAATTATTATTATTTTCTGCTGCTGCTGCTTCTTACACACTGATCTCAGCGTTGACCTCTTCATTTGAAAGGAGGACTTATCACTCCCCTTTTTGACAGGACTTTTTCCATAAACTGCTGCTGCTGCTGCCGCTGTTGCTACTACTGCCACCTTTCACTCCGGAAAATGCAATCAAAAGGCGGTCTAAATTATTTATCATTGCGGTGCCTATTAATAATGCACGATGATGTATGGGGTTTAATTAATAGCCACTAAGATCATATTGGACTGCTGCTGCTGCTCATTGGAATTGTGTTGCAATTGTTGCAGGCGTACATTGCACTGTCGGTCAAAAGTAGAACAAGACAGTTGATGGCTGTGGTCTGCGCAGGTTACACATTCACTTTTGCTTTCACTTTCACGTTCATTCATAATGAATGGATAATATGGCCGCAAGGGGAATTAGCACCGTCGGTCGTGTCAGTCGGTCTATTTTAATTAGCACCCACAGCTAATGCAGGTAATAGTTGTCTGTCTGTCTGTCTGCGGGACGTATTGTCATCAATCGTCGGTTTTGTGTTGTCTGTCTAAATTTTGAAATGCAGTGTGCAAGATAAAGTAAACAGACAGACAGACAGTGAGACAATGGCAACAGCGGAATGCACGTCTTTTTCCATTTCTAAGAGCCAACTAAATCACTTTCTAACTATTTTTCTCCATTTTTAATCTCCAATCTAAAGACTAATAAAAGCAGCAGACCAGAGAACTTTTTCATCACTAGCGGCGCCTGCCGTCGTACTTTCACTGCCGGCTCCGCCACCGCTTTTGCTGTTGAAAGTTAATTTGATTTCACTTTAAAGCCTGCTCTCGCACAGTTCTGCGCCTTTCTAGCGCCTGACTCTTTCTTTTTTTTGCTCCTCGACAGACTGACTTTTAATCTAATTAGCCGCGCGCGTTGACAGATGACAATTTAATCACGCCATATTTACTTAGAAAGTGTGTGTGTGTGTGTGTGCTTGTGTGCAGAGAATGTACTCCTGCTGCTTCTGCTGCCGTTGTCGGCACTTCTAGTGCACTGCCGGCACTAGTGTGGTCGCTTATCTAGGCAATGTGTTCACTGTTTCCTAGTTTTCTTTTGCTCCTTCAAAGTCGATCACTACTTTTATCAATTGGGGAAGCAGTTGTAGTTTCTGGTTCATATTTGCCATCATCACCCACCACCACCACCAAGCGATTTCTACTTTGCACAACAACTTTAAAATTCCCAATCAATTCAATTTGTCGCTGCCGTTGTTGTGCTCCTTTTTTGTGCCGCTACAACAAAGTCCGGCAGTGGCCCCTCGGTCTGGCCCAAATTGATCGGCAATGTGCTTACAAGGGTATTTGGAGCCTTTCTTTCTTCTTTCTTTTTCTTTTTTCCTGCCTTTTCCCAAACAAATAGTCTTACAATTTGCCAGCATGATAGCATCACCGTCGTCGTCCTCCTCGTTTCCCGTAGTAGTCGTCCTCCTCCGTTTGAGGCCAATAAAATTCGCCTTTACTTTGTCTGCCTGAATTCGTTTGTGGGCTACTAGAAAGCAGACCAAAGCTGGAACTGGAACAGGTACAGCCAACAAAACAGGGTAGACGGACAGAGCAAAACTCACGGTGGCGATCGATTGAATGCATTTGGCCAAGTGATTCACTCACTGACGGCGGCGGCGGCGAATTCGTGTTTGGCCTGAGTGTGGGTGAATTGAAGAGGAGAGAGTGGCGATTTACTTTTCTTTGTGCAACTTTTTTCCCTTCTTTTTCTTCTTCTTCTTCAGTTCACCCGGCAAGTCACTGCACCGGGAGCAAAAGAAAGTGGGGCTGTTTTCAACTGACACCGCTTGTTCTCTCTGCTTCCCTGCCTGCTGCTGTGGGCAGCTTTGTCTGTTTATGTCAATATTTATTATTATCATTGCCATCTCAGAGCTGGCTAGCTCGCTAGGCTAGGCCTGGTTGTACAGTGGCCGGCCGACCGGCATCTCTTGCTGTCCCGGTGCTACCCTCACAGTCGTTGACAATTTCAATTTGTTCTTTTGTCTCTCTCTCTCTTCTCCCTTTTACTTTTCCTTCATTTTTTTGCTTCTTTTGCCGCCAAATTTGCAGCCCATTATGCCATTATTACAACCGCTGTTCCTTGCTCCTCGAGGATCTTTGCTCGCTCTTCTACACGGCCATCGATTTTACCATGTAGAGTGGTGGTGAGTAGCAATTGAAATTGCCATTTTTTGTTTTCTGAAGTTTTCTTCTTCTTCTTCTTCCGCTGCTGATGGATGCACACTCTGCGCTGTTTGTAAGTGCTGAGCATTGCAGCAGCACTTTACTGGCTATTTGGCTCTCGTTCTCTGTTTTATTGCCTGTTTTCAAACTGAATGACGGTATTATTAGCCATCTTTGCCGAAGTTTTCCTTTTTGTTGTCTATTTTTTATACGTCTGTTTAAAAAGAACTTTAAATCTCATATTGTTTTACTGTCGTGTTGTTGACTATAAAATAACTTTTTCATTTCCATTTCAGAAAATGAATTCAGGCATTTGAAAAAAATAAATTTTGCAATTGTGATTGCTTTTCTCCAGCGGTGCCTCTCGGTGACAGAGAGAAAGAGGACAGTACTTCACTAATTTGTTTCAGCTGTAAATTGATGTCTCTCAAAGACAAAGAGGCCACAAACTTGTGTGACCATTACTATCACCAGAAAAGTTAGTCTGGCAACCATCATCATCTTAATGTCTGTCTCCTGTTTCTCATTGTGTTGCTGTTCTACTGTTTACTGCTGCTTTTGTCTCGAGACTTCTTCTCTGTTTCAGGACACCCGAGTCTTTCGGTTTAATCGTGCTAATCTGCCCGTTATATAGTCAGATCAGTAGTTTGTTAGTTGGTTTGTTAGTGGGTGTAAATTCAAAGCTAGTTTGCCCATTGCTACCACGACCATTGTGGTCGTAGTGGTAGAAACAACAAAGCAAAACGAAATAAAAACAATAAACCTGATGATGCAAACTAGCATCGGCGACAATGCAACTCCTTTTCCTCCTTCCGAGTGGTAATTATTATTACACACATACAGGAAAGAGAATAAAATAGATTGAGTCGCAAGAGAACGCATAAATGCGTGTTAAATGTTCTGTGTGATTTGTAGCAGCAGCAGCAGCCGTAGTAGAATTGAAGGAGTTGGAGTGCCGATGTACAACACTGCTAAAAGCTACTGAGTTTGCCAGCCAACAAAATTTAGGCAAAAAGTTGTACAATTTTTGGGAGGGGGATGGTGACTGGGACACGAGAGCTTCTGCTCATCATCATCATCACCATTCTCCTTCTTTTTCCTCTCATTCTGCACTCAAAACTGCACTCAGTTTTGACTGTCTTTGCCAGCCAGCCAGCCAGCCAACCAACGATTTGTATCGTCTCGCCGAACTGAACTGTACAACACCGAAGCACAGCACAGACACCGACGACCGTGTCTTTGTGTGTGTGGTTGTCTTAAATATAAATACTGAGAAAAGGAGCCGAAAGAAGAAGAACAAACTGTTTCGGAAAAAGAGAGAGAGAGCGGAGATGAATGAGGCCAGAATTTGGTAAAGAAGAAGAAGCAGCATCAGGGAGAAGCGTCGACAAAGACGACAATATTTGCCTGGTTGGGGAGAGAGAACTGCGTATGGCAAACATAAGGAAAAAAAGATGGAGAAGAAAAACTGGCAGCAGCCAACTGAGCTAACAGAACTGAACTGCTGCTGGTGCTGAACAATGTCAATGCTGATGGCAATCGTCATCATTAGAGAGCGAGGAGAGGAAGATGGTGCGACAGGCAACTATTGCTGCTCCTGATCTGCTTTTTGTTCCCTGTCTGTGTAGTCTGTGACAGTCTGAGCCTGAACATTTGAGGTTTGTGCTCCTTCGCTGCTGTTCGCTAATGAAACATGTATTCCAGAGCTCGTCTTTGGAGCCATCAAACACAAAGAAAGAAAGAAAGAAGAGAGGAGAAAAAAGACAGATATAAAGGATCGTCTGCAGTTTGATGAACAAATGTTTGCAGTGCACGCGATTCGATCTGTCTTCATTGGGTGACACGGCACTATCACCAACACTATCACCACCACCACCACCAGGGTTTGTGTGCATCTCTGATGAGTAATTGGCCTGAGCTTGAGCTAGTGTTCTGCTGTGTTCCCGGCAAATGTGGGCACGAGGGGTGCAGGCTCTTTCTTATTTTCACCCGGATTGATTGGCACCCGGCGCTGGTGAATGCAAATGGCAAGGGCTGAATGCAAAAAAAGGTTTGCAAAAAGCATCAGAGAGCATCAGTGCACTTCTTCCTCATCATCATCCCCTTTTGAAGTGCCAGTCTCAGCAGTGGGTTTCTAATGCACCGGCACTGAGACTGCTGTTTACTGCTGTCCTACAAAGTGGTTATAATGATGCAAGCGAGTGAATGACAAATTGAAACTAGACAGACAGTCAACTAACCACTGTGTTTGAAAAAACTGCAAGAGCTTGGGTATATTTAGTTGGAAAGAATAAACATGCGCCTCATTAATAGATGCTGCCTTAAACTGAACTAGAAAGTATAAATGGGTACTACTTTAGAGGAGAAAGTGGAAAAATGAATCCTGGTGCATCCTGGGACATCAGTTGCCTTTTTTGTCACTACTGATGCATTTCTTTTGGCGATCGACCACCTATTTACCATCAGTTTTTTACAATTTGTACAGTATTGTTCCGTGTGCTCCATCAGTTTGCCCTATTTTTCACCGAGCAATTCGTTTGTTTGCTTGATCAACAGCAACAACAACTGCTCACTGCTCTTTTTTCCTCCTCCTGCTGCTGGTTTTGTTTGTCTTGAATTGAATTTTCTCCACTTTTTACCAGTCTGTCCACCACCACTGTTACCTCTCAGCACAGAAAAAAAATCAAGAATTCCAATTGCCTGAAAAAGAGAAGCAGGAATGGGTCTGCGGGCAATTGATATCGCGGCGTACTTGCTGCCGCTGCAGTCAATCCGCCAATCGCCCATTGACCCATCAATAACATCAGTTCTTTTTCAAATAGTGCACAGCAGAGAAGAGAGATAATGGGCCAACAATGAACTCCTGTCAAATATGGAGCAGCTCCCTCCACCCCTCCTCGCCCTTTTTTTGCCGCTAATTTGCAGCAGCAACTGGGCACACACACACCGCAGAGGCACTACCGAATCAATATCGATCACCACCACAACACTGGATCGATACCGATTGCTGACTGGACGGCACGGCAAAAAACCGAGCAAAAAAGAGAAAGAACACATTGTGATGCTGCTGCTGGTGCTGGTGATAGTACTGCACTCCTTCAGTTCTTTCAATTCCTGTGCGCAAATGCCTGGTGTGGCGAACCACCACCATCACCACTGAGCCACCGCCACAACCCTAACCGACCATTTAGTAAATTAACTTGACGGCAGCAGGGTGATGTAAAAAAATAGTAGTTGTTGTGGTTGTGGCAAATCAAAAGTGGTTCACCAGCAGCAGCAGCCAATCAACCCCAAAAGTAATGACTGGTTCGAGCTGGTTGGTTGGTTGGTTAGTGCCCTCAATTTGCGGATATTTTTTTGGTGTTATTGAAAGTGCACTGACATTCAATAGCAAACCACGGTTGTGCATTAGATGCTGTGCACATGTTACACAACAATGAGCGGAACACTAGTTTGTTAGGCACTAGTGCTCTAGTGCACTTGGAAACGGGCGCTCCCGTTCACCCCCTTCCTCCCATTCCCATTCTCCTCCTCCTGTGCTCCTATTGACCAGAATGATAAATATTTAAATTGCTTGAGTAAACTTGAGGACCAGCAGAATCACTTGACGTGAGTTGTAGAGCTAGAAAGTGAGACACTAGAGTTGTAGCAACAAAAGCAGCAGTGGAGCAGCTATTTAAAGTTTAAAGTTTTGCTTTAAGCAAGCAGAGCAGATCTGTGTGGAACAGTTGGCAAATTACATTACCGAAAAAGGGGGAAAGTGTTTCAGTGCTCGCTCTATTTGATTAGGCATCTTTTTTTTCTACTTTTTTCACAGAACTCACCCTCGTTCCTCGTCATATACTCGGTTCTCTATATTAGATTACATTGTCGACTGTTGAGTGAAGTGGAGGCAGTTGCAATTGCTTTGTTGTTTATTTAAAAGAGGTGCCCAAGATGGTTTCTCTCTCTCTCTCTTTCTTTTTCTTCAACATTACAAACACGCACAGGGCACACAAACGTCCTAGTGATGTGGTTGTTGTTGTTGTTGTTATCGTCGTTGTCGTCATCATTTCTATCCCATCTACCTATCCATTCGACAGTAACAACTGTCAAGGGAGAAAAGAAGAAGCTCAGGGTGTTCAATTCAATTAGGCTCATTTTCATGTTTTTGCTGCTGCTGATGATGATACTGCACTAGAGGGAAGCATCGGAATACTTCATCCGAATACAGGCACACACACTTTACTCTGGTTAAAGAAGGAGAGAGAGATATATTGCTAGTGACGGACGGCTAATGAGAAAGGAATGAGGAAGGGAAGAAGAGAAAACATTCCAACAACTGCAGTTCTACTATGGACAAACTTTGGAAGGCTTGAGGCCACTACCGCAAAACAACATTTTGTTATGGCAGAAACAGCAGCAGCAGTAAAAACCTTATCTCGATTGGCCTGATACCAAACGGGGAAAGAGGATAACACACTCGTTCGCTGGCATTCATTCATTCAGCAAAAAAACAGAGAATTAGTTTCATCAAACAAGCTCTTTCTTTCTCTCACTTTTCGAAGAATTAATTTTCCGGTTATCGGACCTGACTGACTGACTGACTGGTTGATGGCCCCAGTGCGCAAATGTGTACAGAGTTTAGCCATAACACGCAAAATGTATAATAATGTCAGAGTAATGCATGCATAACGCAATTAGTGCTATTTATATTTGTGTTTCACTGTGCAGTTTGGCAGCAGCAGCAGCTGCCATTCATCGAGTGCTGCTGCTGCTGGGACCGCTGGGATTGCTTTCAGTGATGTGTGTTTCAGTGTGTTCCACCGTCCAATTGTACGGTTAGTATTAAAACCCCTGATATCGGTTCGTGTAATGGCTCGTTTCTTTTATTTTTTTATTCTTTCTCTTTTGTTGTTGCCTTTCCAGCACCGCAGCGGGGCAACTCGAATTGAACTCTTTGAGCACAATGCCGCAGCAACAGCAGCAGCTATCAGAGTAATTGGAGCCAGTGAACTCACTATTACAATCATTTTCTTTTTCCCCTTCCCTGGCTCATTACAAGCTGATTGTACAAAGACAACAAAAAGAGACTAAATGAACATTTATAATTTATAACTCGGTAGAATCTATGTGTGCTCGTTTATAATTAATTTATTTTGCATGTTTGTGGTGCATGTTCAGTTTTGGACTGGCGCTTGTTGCAGATTAGTGGCTGGCAATGATAAGAATTGCAGCCTAAATTGTGCGGTTAAATCATTCAACACCGGACAGTGCACCAAAGTGAAACATTGGGCACTCAAATTGTTTGCATGTTCAACATCACAGGCAGTCCAACTGTTGATTGAAAGTGTGTACAGTTACACCATAATTGAGTTTGCAAACGTAGTAGCACTTCTAGTAGTTACTTAAGAAAAAGTGAAAGAGCACTGCCAAACACTTACCGATCACAGTGGTGGTGATGCAGCAGAGAACATTGTCCGGTGGTGGTGGTGGTGGCGGTGGCGGTGGTTTCAGTGATTTTTATTAGTAGCTCACTCACTTCTGGGCACTTGTTTCAGAAGAAATGCTGCAGTTGATGCTGATGCTGATGCTGTTGCTGTTGCTGTTGCTGCAGAAAACATGTGCGACAACATGGCACCAGCAGCAGCACTTTACTGTCGGCTGCAGAGGATGAGGGGAAAATGGTGAGATGAAGAGACACAAAGCACACACACATACACTGTCCAAAAGCAGTGCACTTGATAGAGAGAGAGAGAGAGAGAGAGAGAGAGAGAGAGAGAGAGAGAGAGAGAGAGAGAGAGAGAGAGAGAGAGAGAGAGAGAGAGAGAGAGATGCACTTGATTGACTGAACAAGACAACGATAAAGAGGAGGATGAGGAAGATGAGGAGGATGAGGCACTCAGCGGATGAAGCACTTTACACGCCTTGATCAGACACGCTGGAACGCAATTAAATGGCTACATTTGCCGTCGATGACATTTATGCGATGATTTGAGGAGAGAGCAGCTGAAACCCTGAATAATCAAATCACTTTCTCAGAAGTGGTGGTAGAACTGTGTAGTATTGGAAAAATCGGAAAAAGAAACAGAGGGGTTGAAATGCGTCAAACGCTAATGCAGCTGAAGTTCTATTGTAAGTATTTTCAGTTGGCTACTAGGGCTGAACAATTGGAAGCCAAAACTACTGAAAAACGGATAAAATGTTGTGCACAACCAGATGAAGCTCAGTGAGTGAGTGTGTGTGTGTTTATGTGCTGAAAAATAGAAAGTAGAAGTAGAAAGTTGTAGTTATTGTTGTGCGCTGATGTCCTCGTTGTTGCTAAGATCACATCATTCATCAAAAGATGCTCATCACCACCAATCACCGCCGATCGTCAACAACAGAAGAATTGAACACTTTTTTTGCCTTGTAGAATGCGCAGAATAATTCTGCCGAGTTGAAGTGACTCAAAGTGCTGTTGTTGTTGTGGTGGTGTTTCGGTGCTGTGTGTGCTGTGTGTTGTGTGCGCAAAAAAACTGTGAGAAAAGATCAGCAAGGTGCACTGATTTTTTCTGGTGTAGAGGCTGTGGTGGTGGTGGTGCGGTAGAGGTAGAGGTAGTGAGCTTCTGCTGTTTCGGCGTGCCCTGCTAGCAACAATTTGATCTGATAGCAGATGTGCGCAGGATAGCATTAGTGCTCAGTGCTCAGTGCAGTGATGATGGGACCAGAGGTTTACGGCAGTAAGTCCTAAGTTTACTTTTTTATTTAAAAACAAAAAGGGGAAAATAAATCACGATCTTTAGGTGCACCGCTGCTTCTGTTGCTGCTGCTGAAAAAACATTGCCGCTAATTGGAGCTCGAGAATTGCTGCCTGAAAAAAATGGTGTCGCAAAAGCAGAGTTGAAAGTTTTTCAGTTTTGCAGTCAGTCACTACTAAAGTAGGTGGATTGCTAGGGAGATGATATGAGCAAAACACTAGTCAGAAAGCTGCAAAGAAAATGAGAGTGCCGAATTGCTGTCGCTTTGTTGTTGCTGCCGCTGCCGAACTGAAGGCAGTCGAGTTGAGGCAGATTTGCGGAAGATGCTGCTGCTGCTCGAGCTGTGTAATCGAGCTCTAGCCCACTTCTTCTTTTTCTACTTCTTCTTTAGTGTCTTCTTTAGCATGAATTTTTAATATTTTATGCTACTGTCTGCTCGCAGTTGGCTGCTGATGCTGTTGCTGATGCTGTTGCTGTCGCACTGTCTATGTCATCAAACCGCGCGCTCGGATTTATTTATCTCGATCACAGGCGATAAGTGTACACGGTGTAGTGGGATTTCGTTCTGTATCTCTCTCTCTTCTCTCTCTCCTGTTTTCTGTCTGTCTGTTTGTGCCACTGGTTTGGCTACTGGTGGTGGTGGTGGTGGTGGCACCAGAAAACACTGCGCGCCACGAGAATTGAAGTGAACAGAAAGAGCACCCGCACCGCACACTTTGCACAGTGCAGTCACAGAATATTCTGCGACAGACAGTGGCTCTGGGCACCCACTTTTATATTGGCATCCTCTTTTGCCCAGGCGTTGGTGGCGTCGGCGTCTTCTACTTCGTAGTTCTGTGTTTTCCTCTCCTCTTTCTCTCTCCTCTTCACCGTTCATCGTGTGCCTGCCGGCAAACTTCTGTGCCGCTTTCTCTCTCGATTCTTTCTTTCTCTTTCTGCCAATTTACAAAAGAACGAGCGAACCCGCTTCTTCTCAGTGTCGATTCTGCCCTCGAATCTTTCTCTCTCTCAGTTTTTCTTTTACCAAAAGTTCTGGCGCCCCGTTGTAGGTGCTCCTCACTAAATAAAAGAGGAGAGAGAGATGCACTAGCGCCTGGCAGCTGACTGCTGCTGCTAGCTCACTTGCAAACACACACACACAGATCAGTTCAGCTGCTCAACACACAGCACGGTGTTGCTAATTCCAGAGAGTAGTGGCACCAGAACGTCGGCGACAACGACCAAACGACAACCACCGCCAAGCTAAAAAAGAGAGGAAAGAGAATTGGGCTTCAACTTTTGCTGCTGCTGCTACAAACGACGAAAGAAGAAGAATTTGCGCTGACCTAGTGGCACTACCACAGCAGTGCACACAGCACACACTAGCATTTTTTTCCACCGAGCAGACTAACTTTTCGTCTCTTTTCTTATTCGTCTACTTCTAATTTATTAATTCTGGCGAAAACGAAAAAGAAAAAAATTTCTTTTTTTGCTTTTGCAGGTTTTAAATGCAGAGAAGCAAGTGCAATGAATACAGTGAGGACAAGAAAGAAAAGTAAGCGTGAGAGGGAAAACAAGCGAGACAGTTTTATGGCTTGCAATAAAACTGGCTGAAGTTTCTGAAACTGAAGCTAAAGACCCTGCAAAAGTTGAGGAGCCTAGTTTGCTCTTTAGCTTAGCTAAGGTCCTAGTGTGTACATAGAAGAAAAAAGGATAATAAAACAGCTTCAGCACAACACTTCGATTGCAGCAGTGACCAGCAAACAGTGGCACTGCCATTCACTGCCAACCAGGGAGCCAATTTCTTCTTCTTCTTTTCTTTTTGCTGTTTTTTATTTTATTCTCTAGCACCAGTCCTACTTAATTGCCGTCTCCTGCTCGACTCTATTACTTTCACTCTCTTTTCCTTTTCCCCGCTTAAACAAACGACACTTTGAGTTTTCACTTCTAATTGCCTCCTCCTTCTCCTCCTTCTCCTCCACTTCTTCCACTCCTGCTTGTGAGCTAATTTTTGTTCTTCTCCGCCGCTCGCATTCATCTCAGACTGAATATTCATTTAAAAGTAGCCCGTATAAATAAAAGGAAAGTACACAGTGTGTACACTGTGGGCCAGGCACTTAGTTCTCTAACTGACACATTCGCACTATATCAAATCTGTGCTGCACCACAGAACCAAGTTGAAACTAGTACCCAAGCTGCACTTTTTTGTCCGCATAGACACACACTTTTTTCATAGTTATGATTCATCTTTTGAAAGGGGAAAGAAGGTAGAGTTGCAGTTAATAGGTGCTGAGCATTGCAAGTGCGGAAAGTGATGCACACCACTTTCTACCAGACAATGTCCTTTTGCTGATGCTGTTTCCATGCTGGTTGGATGTCGTTGGATACCGGTGCACTCAGCACTGTGCACTGATGCAGCAGCAGTTGCCCACCTCCAATGAGTAGTGCCGATGAAATGCACAACAATGGCCACAGAGCACACATCGCCTGGATTAAACCTGTCTCGCCCGCTCTTATCAACCTCTGCCCTGCATTTTGGTAACTATTGGTGCTGGTGCTGGGGGCACCAAGCTGCTGCAAACTCCCAAGTGTAGCAGTGGTGCTCCTTCTTCTTTTACTACCTTTAGTAACAAAGCGTGAAACTTGGCCTTTTGCTGCTGTCATTGCTCACCTCTCCTTTCTCTCTGATGCCGTTATCTTGCACTCACTCACTCTCACTCACTTGCCTTCACTTACTCATTCACTCACCTCTTATCGCCTCTTTCTGTGCAAGAATGCAACGTGTGCTTCAATAGCATAATGGCCATCATCAATGACTGCTGCTGCTGCTGGTGCATCAGGCCCTGTTGTCTTGGCAATTGTACAGTGTGGAACACTCGTCAGCAGTGGATGATAGTGCCAGAGCAGTAAAGTTTGTTGGCAAGTCTGATAAGATTGTTGCCATTTGAACCTGCCATTGGAGCCTGCCGATTGCCTATTGTCCTCCTCTCTTTGTATTGTATTTAAATCAATCAGCATTTGGCTTCGACCTCGACTGTGTCTTCCAATCTCTTTCCTCTACTACTACCAGACAACCAGCCAGTGTTCCTATCTGCACTACTTACCTACCCACCGCACCCACCGATCCACACTTTTCCGCCAAGTAAGTTTTGTTCTTTTGAATTTGTGTGAAAAGTTAGTTTTTTTCTCAACTCAATTCTTTATTGCCGCTTTTTTGTCAGAATGCCATTCACCGGAGTGATATTTGCAAGATTATTCTGGCAATCTTCTTGCCGCCTCTGGGCGTTTTTGCCGAGAAGGGTAAAGACTCTTTTACAATTTAAAAAAGAATCGAATTTTTTATCATTTACATTTTTTTTCTTTTTGCGACAGGTTGCGACTGTGACCTGCTGATCAACATTGGTCTGACCTTGCTAGGCTACCTGCCTGGCATCATTCACGCACTTTACATCATCTTCAAATACTAAAAATTCTGTTTGAAAATTGCTAAAACCATTGACCGACTAAAATTATCTCGACTAAATTTTCTGACCACTGCTGCAGCAGAATGTCACCAGCAGATGTTCTTCATCTTCATCCTCTTCTTTTGTTCTGTTTGTTGTTGTCCACACAAGCTGACTGGTAGCCCCTATCCATAAAGTTGTCCACTTTTGCTTACTTGTCTCCCCTTCTCATCGATATTTATATGTTTATTGTTCACTGAAGATTGTACCTACTACTAAATTGAATGATGCCAATAAAGACGTCAGTTACCGCCTTCTAAATTGCTAAAATGCAGGAGCTTAACTCTGTTTGACCTATTGAGCAACGGTTAAAGTTGCTGCAGCAGCCCACACACATATTTTATAAACTGTCTGCTTGTTTAAAATTTTGAGCCTTGTTCTGGTAAAACTTTTATACACTGCTGCACCTAATTCAGTGCTGTTGGGGACTGGTTGTTGCTGATGTTGCTTCTGAGCCGATTAGGCAAGGCCAAAAAACATCAAAAATGCAAAAGTGTCAAACGCAGGCACGCTCACTCTTGAATGCACTTGAGCAAGGGCACTGCTGTCAGTATATCGGAGTCCTCTAACTTCACTTTGCAATAATTAAAAGTTAATGCAAATTAAGAGCATGTGTCACACAATTGTCTGCTCTGTTTTCTGTCTTCTTTGGTTTCTCACTTTTTTTAGCAAAAGTATGTTTAATATCAATTTTCAAATTAAAAAGTGAGGGCAACTTTTTCTTCTGTATGAAAAAGTGATGATAAGAGGGAAGAGGAAAGTAGAGTAGAAAAAGGCATCGTCTCGAGTGACATAAACAAAACTGCTGCTGTTTTTTGCTGGAAAAGTGCTCACCGATAAACAAACGAGTGATGCACTGCTGTACAAGGGGCAATGCTTCAGCCCCAAACTTAAAACAAAAATCAGAGTTAAAATGAAGTGGAATCAATTTACCGGAAATTTTTGCTGCTTTATGATCTGTGGGCCTGAGTCAGAACTGAGCCAAATACTTTTTTGGCTAAAACTAAAAAAACTTAGTGTGCCCGCCGTCGTCGTCGTCGTCGACGTTGACCAGACGGCGGCGGCCATCTATCACCAAAACATACACTGACTGAGCTGCTTGACTGAATCCTTCGCTGGTCATCGAGCAATGGGCAATGAATTGAGTGTCCCTGCTTCGATGCTGCCTGATGTCCTCCTCCTTCTCCTCCTCCTCCTCCTGTGCTCCTTCACGCTGAAGTGAAGCAGTTCGAGATGACAAATGGCGGCACATGTGTTTCACATCTCTCCCTCTATCCTTTTTGCCGATTATCGTCCGTTAGAAAGAAGAAGAAAATATGATTCATGCGGTGACAGCAAAGCGGAGCCGCGGCAACTGCGATAACTGTCCACCCTCTGTTTCCCTCACTTTCTCCATCATCAATTCGGGCGATAGTATTGCCGCTGATCTGGTGGAAAGAAAGAGAGAGAGAGAGAGAGGAGGAGAGAGAGAGAGAGAGAGAGAGAGAGAGAGAGAAGAGAGAGAGAGAGAGAGAGAGAGGGAAAACGAGAGCATAACAGTTACAGCAAAATCGGCGGCGGCGACGGCGGCGGCAAATCAGTGGTGCCCACTGCAATGCAACAGCTCTCGCATTTTATCACAATTGGCGCTAACATTGCTGTTGTTGCTATTGCTGGTGATTGAGGTGCTGGTGGAGAAATCACACACACACAGCTAACCATCAACTATCAACACTAGCAGGCCGGAATCACAGTCGCCATCACACCAAAAAAACTGATCACTGTGCACCAAAGAGAAGAAGGACAGACCTTGGCAGAGAGTATAAAGCGGGCTGAGAAAACACCACTTGACATCTGCAGACACACCGAGGCAACACAACTTGTCATTTGCGTTTTCGAAGTGCAACACCACCACCACCTCCATCGTAAGTGTTGTACAGATTGTTTGTGTGCATGTCCAGTGCCAAACTCTGGCTTAAGTTTTTGCTAACCAATGTTTTTGTTTTCTTTTTTAAACTAGCTCACCACCACCTCCACCACCCAAAATGGCCGACAACAAAGTCCTGCTGATCATCCTCGCCCTTTTCATCCCGCCGCTGGCGGTGTACCTAAAGACGAACGACTGCGGCAAGGACGTCCTCATCAACATCGTCCTCTGTCTCTTCTTCTACCTGCCCGCCATCCTTCATGCTTTCTGGGTCATTCTTAAGTAGTAGTAGTAGTAGTAGTAGGTGATGGGCTCAAGAGGAGGTATTGATTTGTCAATCATGTTTTACTGTTACGCCAAAAATGATCCTATTTTTATTTGAGCTCTCATCAGCCACCTTTTTCCTTTTGTAAAATGTGAAAGTTTAAAAAAAGCCGTTTTTGTAAAAAAATATCGTTAAAATTTTAAAAATCAGGATGATCTAAAAACTAAATTTTTGTTTTTAACAAACAACGCCCAAGTTCTGAACACACATTGTGCAATGATCAGCTGATAGCATCTCATTGTGTCAGTGCTCACTTTTCTATATTTAATTTGATTTTTTAAAAACACTTTTTTACCGCGAGTGATACGCCGCCTATTGTTCGAACTTCAAACTGTAGCAGTAACACTAGTTTAAGTGTTCGAAATTTGATGCACAGGAGCAAAGGAAAAAGCTTAATTTAAAACTCAGTCAGCACAAGCAGCGACCACCATTAGAGCTAGTGAAAGTACTGTTTGAAAAAGCAAAAATCAGTATTTCAGATTGCAAATCTCTCCTGAGCATCTCACTTGTCTACAGCGCCGCTAATCTCTTTCTAATCTCTATTTAAGCAGTAAGTCGACTTTGTTGCTGACAGACTTTGTTGACCACCAATGTTGATTCTTTCTTTCTCTTTGCTGACGTTTCCCAGAAACAACCGCTGCTCACTTTCAAGCAACAACAGCAACAGCAAAATCACCTGAGAATGCCCGACTACCAGCGCATCGTGACGGTGCTGGGCGTGGTGGCCATCGCCATCGTCGGCTACTACCTCTACAAGCACGGCGAGCTGGGCAACCCCAAGGAGATGATCAGCGAGGCGGTCAAGGACGGCAAGGGAGCCGCAGAGGCTGCTGCTAAGCCTGCCTCGGGAGCCGCCAAGGCTCCAGCCAAAGCTCCTTCTCCAAAATAGGATAAAGAGCAGCCTGGTGAGTACGTCCACAACTTTGGTGGCCTCACAGAGGGCAACTTCAACTTTTCCTCGTGCCCTTTCGGTCTCTCCCCAACACTAGGGCTGATCTTTGCCATTTGCAACTTATTAAATTATAATTTGTACATTGGTGTTTATGATAAGAACAGATGAAGGGAGGAGGACTGCACCGCTGTAAAAAAGAAGAAAAAAGACTGAGAAAAGGATGAGGTAATCAGCGTGACCATCTAGGGTGCGGATTCTATTTACAACAGGTAACTGATCAAAATAACAATAATGTGTGGGCGATGCTGCTGTACAGTGATGATGTGTTGGCGGTGATGGTGTTTTTTTCTGGTGTTAACAGATGGAGCCCAATCATTGGATCAGATCTAGATTGGATCATATCATATCAGAAGTTTCAGACATGAGTGGCAATGCTAGAAGAGGCTTTGCTCTCCATCTGCGTCAGCGTTGGGGGCGGGGTGGGCAGTGGTAAGTGGTTGAGGGAGGAGGAGGCGGTAGCGGGGCCGGCGACCACGGATGACCTGACTTGACTACCGCTGCGAAACGGCTGCCTGTTTCCGCCCACCAAATTCACCAAGTTCTGCTGAAAGGGATTGTTGCCTGCCTGCATTGTCTGAAGGTACAATTCTGACTGGTTTTGAAAAGGAGGAGGTGAATGAGAAGAGAGATGGTGACCGTGGTGTCCTAGGTCTTGGCACAGCGGCACCAGCACCGAATACGGACTGGGCAGTGGTGGGCCGCTGATAGAGGCTCGATGATTTAAAGAGTTGAAGTGAGGACCAGCTGATGATGAAAAGGCGGTGTCGCCAGCGCTCAAGGGGCTTGTTGGGTGATAGGTGCCCTGGAGAAAAAAAGGGGATAAAAGACGGATTTAGTTACATGAAAATTAATCACCGTTTATTGCCCCCCTGCCCTCGTTTCTGATTGTGAAAGTACCACCACCACCACCACCACCACAGAAGTGCACTCGTTAACAGTGTTAACAGGTAGCAGTGATTAGTTCATGATGATTAATTTTTACTGCTGCTGCACCAGCAATTGAGTAAAGATTGAAGAGGTTGGCGGTAAAGTAAGTGAGACATCAATTGAGCAACAGAAGAACAGTCAAGTGCCCAATTATTTTGTGGTTGTGTGTGTTTAATTAATCGAGTGCTTGTCGAAAGAGAGAGAGAGAGAGAGAGAGGTAGAAAGAGCGACCTGTTCATCACTTGCTAATCCATTTTCGACTAATACCAATACTACTCGAATAGACTAAACATAGGTGATGACGGCTTCTTTTTCTTCTTCACTAATAACACAGATAGTACATCTTTCAGCTAAAACAAAAAAATAAGTTGAATCCTTCAATTGGAGAAAACTGAAGCTGAGAGCTGATTGTCTGGAGTCGTGCAATCAGCATTAGGCGGCACTGGGCAAAAAAAACTGTTGTAAGTGATCTGTCTGCCTGATTACCTCATTATCAACAAAAGACAGTGACATTGACAAATGGAAAAATAAAGAACAGACAAATTGAAGATCAACGGGTAATAATCTTTTGGTTGATGCGGTAAATGCGGTTCCAGTAAACGGGTGGGCAATTAACTAAAAGGCAGCACATACAATTTGTCTTTCAACCATAGAACAAATAAGAGAGAAGAGGCCAATTTTCGGTCTATCAATATTGCAATCGATTAATACTGAGTGCTAGCATTCTGACAGGCAAACATTCCATTTGCTGTCCCCTTCAAACCTGTTAACCACAAGTCAGTGATTTGTGAGTGTTGTGTGTGTAGTGCCATTCAAGTGCAACTCATATCATCTTTCTTCTTCTACTACCCTGAAACTAATACTAGTTTATCTAATTCTGTATTTTTCGTTTCCAGCATTACGATATGAGTTTTTAGTGCTAGCCAATGAGACCTACCTGATGTGTTTGTGTGTGTCTGTTATCTGCACTACACTGTCACCCTCTTCGGTCGCCTCATTCAGGCAGTCATCATCTTTTTCCTCGTCTTTATATCAACATTACATTCTTTAAAATTTGTTTAAATCACACACACGCACAAAAATATGCAGACAAGTGTCAATTTTGAGTGAGTTTGGTATCAGCTAAAGAAAAAATCATCAAAATGAATGCTAATGTGGGCGATAATCGTAAAGAAGGAATATTGAACTGAACTTTGACTGGTGCTTGCATAATTTGCCTGAGAATGATAATTGCTGAGCAGTCTTTCAACTTTTTTTTGCTGTACATGAGCCAACACACACACACACATTTATTAGCATGTTTTTTTATAGTGAGAATAGTGGGGAATCGTGACATTTCACTAGCGTTTGGCTCATTCATTTCCCTCTTTCCTTCTCTTATGTAATTGAATTAGATCAGTTGATGTCTGCTGCTGAGACTGCTTTCCTCCTGGAGCAATCAGCTTGTAATCAATGCTAATGGCAGCCGCCATTCTCATTCAACACTGGACGCCCAGGCAATTTGTGGAAGAAGAAGAGCACAGCACACATTATGAAGATGGCCCACTAATTACCGGCAAAGCAATGAGAGAAAATGTTGCCAGACATTGTCGAGCATAGATAGGAAAAAAGGAAAGAGGGAACCAGAGAAAGAGAAGAGGTACCCCTTGATCACCTGATTGTACCTCAATGCCTGTCAAAAACAAGAGGGAAAATGCGTGCACTGATTTTCTTTCCATCTCTTCCCAACACATCTTATGCAAAACTATTCTCTCACGTTGATGTATCAATTAGTGTCGTGATTACATCCTCAACAGTTCCTCAACAGTTTGCCACTTTTCCACTCAGACAACAACTTGGTTGTCTACTTTGGCTACTTTGCTCATTCTTTGCACTCACTTAGTTCTTCCAGCATAAGAAAATCCTCTTCTACAATTGATCTTACTTCTCAATTGACTGATGTCCAGCACTTACCAGAGAGTGATTGATGTCGGCGCGGTGACTGGCCGACTGGCCGACGACGGTCGTCATCTCGTGAAAGGGACTGAAGAAGGGTGAGTGGCTGGGCTGGTTGGCGAAGGCAGGGTGAAGATGCGGGGGGTGAGTCAGCTGATGTTGGTGGTGATGGGGGTGATTAGGGTGGTGACCTAGAGTGGCAAAAGCCAATCCCTGGTGACTGGGCGCCGGAGAGTGGTGTTGATGCTGATGGGGGTGATGGTGGTGACCTCCTGAAGAAGAGGCCTCCATAAAGGGCGGAAATGAGGAGGTGGAGGACCGAGGTGAACCGCCGGTGGAACCGCTTCGGGTGATGATCGTTCCCGTCTCGCCGGTGGCCGTTTTCTCAGCTGAATTCAGTTATCAAAAATTATTAGTAATTTTAAAAGTACTTTTGTTTTTATAAAACTGTTTTCCTTACCCGAAGTAGAGTTGGTGCGCGTCGAGGCCGTCGAGTAGATGTTCTGATTGTCTTGCGAGGTGTGACTGTGATTGTCAGAAGAAGAGGAGGAGGCATTGCTGCTGTTGCTGGTACTGGTGCTCAGGTAGTGCTTCTTCAGGTCGCTTCCATCCGCCGCCGCCTGGTCCTTCTCCTTTTGCCTTCTCACCAACTTCCGGTGTTTCACCCACAACAGACAGATGATGGTGCTGAGGACGATGAACACCAGCGCGGAGATGAAGATAGAGGTGATGGTGACGATGGTGGCGAAGCTCGCTAGAAATAAAAATAAAAATGAGAATTGAGCTTTGTTTCAATGTTTTCTCAAGCTTTGTTTTACTTTGCTGCTCCAGCGTGACCACGTGCCAGTCAGAGCCGTAGCTGTTGATGACCACGCAGTTGTAGTGGCCAAAGTCGCTCTGCAAATGTAAAGTAATCAGATGTTAAAACAGTTAAAAATCATTCACTTTTTAACCTACCATTCCAGTGTCCTTGATGTCAAATGAGGCCCGAATAAGGTTCGGCTCCTCTTTCATCCTCGTCTCGGTGATGTGCACATTGCTGGAAGTGCTGGCACTGGAACTAGTGGTAAAAACCTAAAAACAAAACCGAATTATGAGGTGAGTGATCAATTGACAGATATTATATTCTCTCCGATATTGTCAGCAACCGTTATTAGCAGGCAATTAATCTCTCTTCTTTCTCCTTACCTGTTCATTGTGCAGCCAGGTAATGGCAATGGGCGAGGGCACCGACTCGACCAGACAGCTGACGTGGCCCGATTCTCCCGCCACGGCGTAATTACTGCTGCTGCCACTGCCACCTCGCTTCGCCTTGCGGATCTTTGGCGGGCCTGTTTTTTGTTGTTAAGAGAAGAAAAAGAGGGGAAAAACAATGAGAAACAAGTGTGCTGTAGAATAGTGGTGCAAACTGTGTGGTGCAAACAGTAAGGTGCACAGAAGCAGTAGTAGTAGTAGTAATGACTCTATGACTGAATCACGACGATGCCTCCTTCTACTTCTATGTAATTAGTACGTGTCTTTGCTGTTGTTGCTGCTGCTGCTACTCGATCAATCGATCAAGCCGGTAGCTCACCTCAGCAGCAAATGGTCTGGGCTACCGGCATTCACCATTTAGCTCACGTGAGACTGCTGCTGATGATCGCTACTGTCTGTTTCTCTCTTTCTTTATTTGTGCTAAGACCAGTGTCTGTGGTCTTCAGGATGGGTAATGGGGAGAACGTGAACTAGCAGCAGCCAATTATGACACGAATCAACGAGCAAATGGAATGGCTTTCTCTCAACACCGAGACATCGTGTGCTGCTGCTGTTTTCAGAGTGTCCAGCAGCAGCACCAAAACAGATTGACTTTTAATCGCCGAGTGCTGTGTTCATTCAAATCGAATCCCCGCTCGCGCGCGCGCTCAAAGACGAGATCGGGACATCGATTTGTTTCCACTACCATTTGCCCGGGTGAAATGTTTTGCTGCTGTTGCTGGCGAACCATTCCACCACCACCACCACCACCACCAGGTAATGATGATGCTTTCTTGCACCATTTGCTGCCTGTGCTGCTGCTGCTGCCGATCATTAGAGCACACCGAGTTTAGCAGCCATTTGGCTACCATTTTCACGGCCAATGATGCAGCGTCAGAAGCAGCAGCAGCTAGTCATTAGCACCGCCGCGTTATCCGCTTCTGTCCCCTCGCACAGTTTGGTGGCACGTTTCGGTTTACTACTGGCACCAGCAGCAGCTCAACGACATTCTATTATTTGTTTTCTATCGCTATTTCACCAGCAGCAACGACTATCTATTTTTCAATAAAAAAGACAATAAATCTCCTTTTTTTCTCAATCTAGACAATGCCTTCTTTCCTAAGGCAAGGGTGAATTGCCTTTTTTATACTTTTGCCAGTTGGTGTTTTTAGCATCTTCACCAAAAAGTGCTTAAATGTTTTTTTCAGCAACCAGACTACTTAATTGAACTTATGAAAAATAACAAACACCTATTTTAAACTTTTTTTATTTTCTAAAATTTCAGCTTCACTTCATTAGACAAGGAAAAATCATCACAATTCAACTAAAGACTAGAGAGAAAGTCATTAGCAAGGTAAACAGTGCAACTATCAACCTAAAGCATCGTTTTCTTTCATTCTTTCTATTGTTAGCATCACCTCTTTCACCCAAAATTGAAAAATACAAAAAAAATAGAAAATAGAAAACAGTCATCATCAAAATCACTTACCATTCATCCTCAGGTAGACGATGGCGGAAATCTCCGGAAAGCCCTTCACCGACGCCCGGCACAGGTACTCGCCGGCGTGATCGGGGCTGAAGTTGCGAATGGTCAACTTGGAGCCGCCGCTGCTGCTCAGCACATTGCTGCCACTGTTGCCACTCCCACCACCTCCTCCTCCGCCCACCCTGATCCAGGTAATCTCCGGCGAGGGGTTACTATCGACCTTACAGGCCAGTCGAACCGTCTCCCCCGACCCAGCCCCCACCAGGTACTCCATCGAAGGGGAGAAAACCGGCCCGTAGGCGATGTTCAGCGTCACTGTCGCCCGGCCGGTGCCCACCGAGTTGGCCACCTGGCAGCGAATGTCGACGCCGTTCCAGGACCGGTCGAGGTTGGGGAGCACTAGTTCACTTTCACCGGAAGTGGTTGAACCATTATCGTCCAGTTGTCCTGACGTCCAGAAGGCCTCGCCGTCCTTGAACCACTTGTAGGTGAGGCCGCCCTCCTGGTTGGCGCCCGGGTTCCCGTCGGCGATGCACTTTACCTTCAGGGTGTCGCCGACCATTCCGTGGAGGTTGCCGCTGCTGCTGATTGCATTTAGGGCACTCTGACTGCTGATCGCCTTCACTCGAAGTACCTCGACCTTCACCTCAGGAGGGTACTTCACCTCGAGGAGAAGTGAGGCCAGTGAGCTGTTGGACGAGGTGGGGTGACTGGAACGGCAGCTGACCCGTTTCAGGTGATCTGCTTTAGTTGGTTCAAAGGTCCAGCGGAGGGCAGCGTTGAAGCGCTTGTTGTCGTTCAGAGGGGTGATCTTCGAGGTGGTGCCCTTCTTCACCACGCGATTGCGCCCGTTGAGCCAGGCGAGCTGGGGGAGGGAAAGGGAAAGAAGAGAGGAAAAGAAATTTAATTACACCAAATACTGCTGCTTTAAAGTGGTCGGCAAAAGTAAAAGGGAAAATGCTGTTGCGGCTTTGAATTTTTAATCAGATGCAATCAAATTCAATCAATTCAACCCAGGCTAATTTGCGGCTGTTTGGCTGTTCAGCTGTTCAGATCAATTGTTGAACGTTTTCACGAAAACGTAGAGAAAAGGAAATTTAAATTCAAACGAATCGATTTAGTCTGTTTTTTCTTCAGTTTCTCTCTCTCTCGATTTTATAGGCAATTGTTTCGCCTGAGCATCATCGCATGATCTTTTTCTGCGGTGTTTGAAATGCGGCGGCGGCAGTTCAATAGAGTCAAATCAAAGCACACCAAGCTAATAAAGATTCGATTTGGCCAGTGGCCGCCAGCATCTGAGCTCTGGTGGCCGTAATTGAATTAGAGTGAGTGATCCTCTCTCTTTCTCTCTCCTCTCAATCCTCTCTTGATAGCATCCCCCAATCTGTTTTCCTTCTCTGACCACCACCACCACCACCACCACCAATCACTCCATCTAATCTCATCTTTGGCTGCCGCTTTCTCTCTTATTCCCTGTCGCATCTCTCATCATCATCATTACTATTAGTCCCAGCAGTGCCTTTTTGCTATTGGTGATACTTCCACTGCTGCTGCTGCTGCTACCGTGCACCGCTTTCCAACTTTCATTTATTGCCTGCACTTTTCCATTTCTCTACCTGCAGTCTCAACTGACATGCAATCGCCTTCAAGATATAAATTAGACCTGCCAAGGTTATCTCCCCCGGTTAGACTGCAGTCATCATTTTTGTCTGCTCCGTGCGAAACAAACGCAACCTCATCACCGATCACTGCGGATCACTGTCACACTGAAAACCAAAACAATGAAGGCCGCTGACCACCGTCGTCGAAAAAAAATCATCTTTTTTCATTTAGGGCTATCACTGACTTTCTCTATTTCATGTTTGCCTTTTCAATAAAAGTTGAAAACATTTTCAATTTTGTTGCTGTACTCACCTCTGGCGCCGGTCGCCCTCCGTGCGCCTCACAGGTCAGCTCGACGGTGGTGCCCGCCGTGGTTAAAAGCACCTGTTGACTTTTTCTGGCACTGGGATTGGCGTTGACAAAGTCCCCGTCACAATGACTGGCTCGCTGGGCGCCACCTGGACGGTAATTCGGGCGGTCTGCGAGCGAATGCCCGGCACGGTGTCCAGGGCGCCAATCTGACATTGGAAGCTGGCGTCATCCTCCAGCGTCACCGAGGAGATCTTCAGCGAGTAGTCGCCTAGAGTTGAAAAAGTGGTCAAAAATTAGTGTGAAAGCGGAAAAAATTAATTTACTCTAGTTTAGTAGACCAATTTAGTTCCTGGTCGAGCACTCTTTTTTCCTATCACTAGAAAAATGTCTACACACGAGTTAGAGTTATGTAATCCAGTTTTTTTCTATCAATTGACTAGCTGACAAGATAGTGAAAGTTATCCACTCGGGCTCTATTTTGAAGATTGATTTTAGCCATGGCTACTTCTTTCTATCCCAAAAATTGATTGTTGTCATCTTTTTTTCCATAATTGATTTGCCGTCTGATTCAGATGTCTGAACTGATGAAGTAGTAGTAGTAGTAGTAGTGCCCATCGATTGATTGACAATCAGAGCTAATTAATGGCGATTAATCGAGCTGGCTTGCTTGTTTGCTTGCCTGTTGCATTGCATTGCATTGAATTGGATTGGCCTGCTTTGCTGTGTCGACTTTTATCATTTTCTCTCATTTTGAAAGCACACACACACTTACCTGTCGCTTCATTTTGCATCATCGAGTAGTTGGGGAAGCCTTCCAAGCGCGGATCAGTGCCCAGGCCAAAGCCGTCTCGCGTCCCTAAATTGTGAGAGGGGAAAGAAGGGAAGAAAAGAAAAGATCAAAATAAAGCTCAGACACACAGTGTGCTCTTGCAATTTTGTTGTAATTGTTCTCAGGTAATTCTCTCTGCTTAGTGCTGTGTTCTTCTCATTATCATTAGGGTGGCCACCACTCGCGAGCATCACTCCTCGATAATTGACACCGACATTATTTGGACTTTGTGTGGTGAGAACAGCAGCATCACTGGCATCGATTACAGGCGAATTAGCGCTCCATTCAGTTCTGCTGTTAGTGAAGCTGAGAAAGCTTTTCTACTATGCACTGAGGACCAGTAAAAGATCAAACGAACTAGCGTCAATGAGTGTGCTCTTTTTCATCTTCAAAAAACAGAAAAGAGCTTTCAGAAAATAAACAGCTTAGGAAGATTGGAAAATAAAAGCTCCTTCCCTTTTTCTCTCCGTTCAGTATCGGTATCACCTTTTGATTCTCTCGCAACAACATTTTTCGTCTAGCCGTTTTCACCTTTCCTCATCAGTATCTGGCTGGTTTTGTTGAAAAAACTAAAAGAAGAAGAAGATGCTGTTTGCCAGAAAAATGCATCACTTGACTCGTTATCTAGACGGCCACCACCACCACACACTATTCTCGATTTTGTGTCGCCAGCCAGGTGATAAGAAAAAAAGTTGCTAGCCAGCCAGTGCTAGCGCCATTTGCCAGCTATCACACCAGGTAGAAGAAGTTATCCGATATATCGACTGTTAATTAAATTCAAATTTTTGCTTTTTTCATCATCTCGGCCAGAGCGTGAAACTGACAATTTTGCCGCTTGGCAGTGTCGCATAAGCAGCAGCAGCATAGCAGTATTGCGCCGTCTAATCCGGGCCGCAATTCAGCTCAAAAAAGAGAAGAAGATTACTACCTCAGCACTGTTAACTAAACTGAACTAAAAATGATGAGATGAGCAACGGGCAGCCAAAGCAGCAGCAAAAAATGACAGAACAAAATCAACAGCAGAATGAAGACATCGTCGATGCTGATGATGTCGCTGACAATCTGGCGGCAGCAGCAGCAGCAAGTGGTGCACCGTAAATTACAGTGGAATGTAGCGACTTTGTGTCTAGTGAAAAAGATGCTGCTGCACGAAATTCAGAGAAATAGAAAGAAAGACGAGGAAGGCAATTAACCACTGAACTGAGGGCACAGTTCAGTTCAGAAGGAGAAAACAGAAAAACTTGGTCGGGAGAAAAAGATAGGACAGCAGCAGCAGGCAAATGAGGAGAGCCCGAGAAGTGAGACTGCTCCACAGGCTCGTCCAGTCGCTCGCCACTCACCGCTAACTGCTCCGATTATTATTATTATTGTCATTAGAGCAGTGTGTCTGAGAAAAAAAGTAGACAGAGACTGAGACTGTCGTGTTTGAGACTTTCTGGACAACTACCTCTCTCTATGGCACTTCTCCTTTCTTGGTGGTGGGTGCTTCGATTGCCCAGAGAAAGATTGGCGCCTACCTGATGGGCAATTAGTAAGTCGCACGCACGCAGTCATTAGCTGGAGCTTATAGGAATTGCAACTCTGGCCGACATTGCACACAGAGAGTTCGCCAGTGAACTTGGTATTTCAGGCAAAAATGTAAAATTTTTATTATTTTGAATTAGAGATGGCCTCTCAATTTCTCAGTTGTCCCAGTCTAATCAATGCTCAAATGCTCAAATCGTCGCTCACGACAAGGGAATAAATCATGCCAAAGTTTTGTTGATTGTGCCACCGTCGTCGAAAACGACGATACCTTGGTCGCACTGGCAAATGTGCCAACAAAATTGAAATCGGCTCAGGCTGAATCATTGTCTCTTTATTTTCAAATTGGGTAGCACCAAAACTGGTGAACCTGGCAATGAACGAAAGAATGCAAATAATTCACTAAAAACTCAAAGCTGCTTACTTTCAATGTCGGCACTGCTTTTTCTTTGCATTCTCGTTTACTGCGGTCATCAAGAGAAAGAGAACGAAAATTGACGCTTCTTATGCGATGCTAAGCTGATGCCCAAGCCTAATTACACGGCGGCTAATTGCCATGTTAATTACTTCTCATGCGTCCACCGGCGGCGACGGTGTTCTCCCTCTCTCACTCTTCCCTGCCAGTTCGGTTTTTACCGATTATTGATGGGCAATTAGGACAAAAAATAAAAATTTGGGAAAAAGGGAACTGGGACAAAAAATCAGTGCTACTTACATTGCAGTGTGCCGGCCTTGTTCGAGACTCTGCACGGCAGGACGACCGACTCGCCGATGTTCACCGTCAGATTGTCCGGCTCCACGAGAAAGCGCTGCAGTGTCTGCCGCTTGCTTAGCCTTTGAATACTGTTGGTGCCTAGAAAGTTCAAAGGAAAAAAGTTAGTAAAAAAGGTTTTATTTTCAATAGTTTTAAACAAATTACTTTGATTTGCTGAGAGTTGACTATTTGCTGGGTGAAGTAGTAGACTGAGAAGTAGCATTGTGCTAAATGCTAAATTGAGGTTGGTTTTTAGGCGCTGAAACCTCAGTGAACGCTCATTTGATGATGATGATGCACTCCAGCTCTGCATTTTTCTTCTTCTTCTCTTGTTCACTAGATGAGAACGGTGAGATGATTGTTGTGAGGACTCCATCGCTGACTGAACTGGCTGACTAACTGATCTGATCAGAGAACACAGTAAAATAACAAACAAATCAAAGTTGATCCGATGATGATGATGATAATGTTGAACTTGGTTGAACAAATTGAAGAGACTAGATTGGAAAGTGAAATGTGAAAGGCTGCTACTGTTGTTGTTTTGCGGTTGTTGAACACGGCTTGTTGTGCAAGTGATGTCGATGATTGAATCGTTTAGCTGCTGCTGATGAACATAAATAGCTGCTGCTGTCCCTTCTTTTCAGTGCTGGACATTTGATCTGAAGCAGAAGAAAACCGAATAAAGCGACTGTCATGAAATGCTTATGCTGGTAATGCTGTGTTTTGTGCTTGTTCCCCTATGCAGTTCAACAGTATGTCAACAATGGTCGATGTGAAGTAGTGTTGTCAGAAGAGGAGAAATTCATTCTCTGAAAATAGAAATTGAAGAAGAAAAGACAGTTGCAAAATTAGTGAAAGGGATCGAGCACAGTTTATCAGGCAGATCAATACAAATAACTTTCGGCTGCTGCGCCGGGGTAACCGCACCAACTTGGTAACCCCTCAGCAATGTAAATTTAGCCCAATCACTGACAGCCCAATCCTTGTTCTCCTTCTTTCTGTGGCCAATCAATTAGTTTTAGCAGCAGCAGCCAGCATCATCAGGTCAAAGTTGTGGCCCGCAGCGGCTGACATGATCATCTCATCATCACCAATGCACTTGGCACTTCAACCGATGGCCTTGCCAGCATAACTGATGATACTGCTGCTGCTGTTGCTAAAGCCGATGTCCCCACTCGATCGGCGTTGTTTTTGGAGCACTTCCATCTGTTTATATCTCAACGACTGCTTACGATGATGGTGATCGGCTTTTTGATACTGCTGCTGCTGCTGCTGATGCTCCTGCTGGCGCAATGTGACACTTTCTCATGAATCATTCCACCCACCACCACCACCACCAAAACTTCGGACCACAGTATTTCAGGCACATCACAGACAAAATCGCAGACTAAAAGCGCTGAAAAAGGCACAAGAGTTTGAATTGAACCAAACAATGTTTACTTTACAGATTGGCTGCTGCTGTCTGCTGCTGCTGAGGGCACTGCTGCTGCTAATATTTATGGGCGGCTGGCACGGCACTTCTTTTCGACACTTTGGCGTTGCTTTTGCTGCTGAAGACTACGAGCTGTGTGTGTGTGTGCTGCTGTTTCACGAGCAAATGTCAGGCATTTTGTGGCAGCAGCCGTGTTTTCCATCATTTTGGCAGTTAGTTTCGAGGCAGCACCAGCACCACCAGCAGCAGTCAAACCGGCAGCAGCGCTAAAAGAAAACTGAAATGCATTTTTCCTGCTGTTTTGTGTGACAAAAACTGACAAAAACTGACAACCCTTTTTTCTTCAAACTAGCCACACACTTTTAGGCAGCAAAAAATCCTTTCTCACTGTCCACTCAGCTCACACATCTGGGTCACTTTCAGGGAAATGACAGCAATCATCATTTTTTTGTTTTTGCCGATGTCATAATTTTGCTCTTCACTCGCCTTAAAGACGCATCTCACGATGTCTTTGTTTGTGTTGCACTGCCGGGTCCAGATTTTACTACCTCAAGAGAAGTGCAATTAAAACAAATGTGCACTTTATTGTCAGCGAGGTGGACAGTCTTTTTTCGCAAGAATCTTCTACATATTTTGTCACTCCACTTTTCACACCTCTTCAGTCAGTTTAAGCAATTGTTGACTGACAGACTGACAAACTGACAGTTTTGCAACAGCATTTTTTGCATTTAAAATCCATTTTCACAACTAAACCTGAGACGGCTTCTTTTCACTAGTACTAGCCACACAGCGAGCCAGTGAGGCTACACTGCTGTGTTTTACGAGCTTTTTTTCAGAGCCAAAACACAAATTGACAATTATACAGTTTTGCACTTGCTTTTTGATGGTGGCAATCACCATCAGCAACAGGTGAGCACACTTGGTCAAAGAGTGGACATCAAGAGCTTCAGCAGCAGCAGCACTTGTTAGGCACACAGCACAGCAGGGGAGAAATAAAAGACAAACAAACAAAGATAGACAAAAAGCTGCGTCAGCAGCTAATTCAATTAATTGACAGATACTGATCGATGCTAGTTAACAAGTGATGCAGCAGCAGTGGCGGCTCTCAATCGGGCTCCTTCTCATTCGGAGCTCAAGTGGAGATAAGAAATGGCGATAGATAGAGGCTGCTGCTGCTGGCCGAACTGACTGACTGAACGATAAGGACGACGGTCAGAGGTAGGGAAAACTGATGGGGAAGGGAAGAAAAAGCTGAAGAAGGCCAGAAAAGGTCAGTCCTTCTGAGACTGGAAATACTGAGGTCTGCTGTCGCCGCCGTTGCTGATGCTCTGCAGACTACTGCTGCTCACTACTACTGCACTACGCACTGCAACAGCAAACTAAGCAACAATCTGCCTCTGGTGCTATTTGGACTAATGGACCACACTGTACAGACTACAGCCTACAGTGCCTCAAACAAGACGAACAAACGAGAGATAGAAGTGCCAGATTAGAAGCAGAGAGAGAGAGAGGAGAGAGAGAGAGAGAGAGAGAGAGAGAGAGAGAGGGGCAGCCGTTTAATTAAATGAAATCGCCGAGTTGAGGTGCACACCGATTTTATTGGCACTTACACTGTGTGTGTGTGTGTGTGTGCAAGCACTCATCAAGCAGACACACTGTCTCAGCGTGTGCTTGGAATTCTTTGGCATCAAATTCTTTTGCTTCTTCTTCTGCTTCTAGGTTGCAATTTTTGGTAGTGGTGATGATATTGATTGCCTGTTTCTGCTGCTAAGCACAACAAAGCTCAAAGCTCAAATGAATTGGGTGACACTTTGGTTGATGATTGCCAGTTCGGCAGCAGCAGCAGCAGTGACAACAGAGAGTGGTGCCCAGATGGATGGAAAAGAGGCGGCAGCCACAAACTGCAAAGCAACAGCCCCGGCTGTCCTTAATTAGCCCCTCAGTAGTGAGGAGGGCAATTAATCTTGCCCTTTTCTTTCACCATTTGAGTTGAATGTTTGTCCCAGTCTGGTGGCGGCAGTGGCGGCGGCGGCAGTGTGACCATTAAAGTGTGCTTGTGCAAGCTTGCGCCAACAAACACAGATGTGTAATATCCGCATGAGTGTTAGCAGCAGCAGCAGCAGCACAAGAAGTGCCCAGAAATAGAAAAACACATGTAAGAAAAAGGCGAAAAAAGTTGTGGTGGTGATTGACAAGTGCGATATGCAAACATTGCTTAGAAGAAAGCAGCAGAGTTGATTGAGTGACAAACACAGGCTAGTGGACAGCAACAGGTGGACAGAAGAGAAGAAGAAAAGAAGAAGAAATTGGCAAGAGGTGACTCTTGTGTTTTGTTTTATGGCCTTGCTCAAAACTTTAAATATCAGAGAAAGAAAAAAAATTCAAGTTGAGTACCCGCACCGATGACCGCACCGGCAGCGGTCAATGTGCCCGCACTGATGCCATAGTCAGTAGTCAGCAAGTTTTGTCATCATATCAGCGATGGTGATAATAATCAAAATAGAAGTACAATGGCCGATGATTGTTGCTATTTCAGAGAGAGGGCCAATGTCACTATCAATATGTCAGTACAAGGCAGGCAACTTCTTCTGCATACCAACAAAAAATTGGCACATTGACTTTGGCTCTGGCGCGCGCGAGCATTGCCATTTCTTTTGGACTTCTCTTTTTTTCTTCTTTTGGTAACTAACTGGCAAAAACCGTTCAGCAGACAAGGGAGACTGCTGATTGTTTTGACAGGAAACAAAAGTGTGCGACACCAGAAAGAAAGAGAAAGAAAACGAGAGATGACAGGACAAGTAAAGCCTAAAGTCTGTTGGTGCACCAGACACCAACAGCTGGTGACTTCTATCTGTCGTATTGAAAATGCAGCAGCAGTCTAACAAGCATCGACAGAAGACAGAAAACAGAAGAGAACCATACAAAAAGGGCACTAACAAGTCGATGACGAATGACGGTGGTGGTGGTGGTGGTGGTGATGCTAACAGTGCACTGATTGCCTCTTCTTTCAAAGCTTCCATGCTCACTGGCCATTCAGCCAAAGTTGAAGTGGAAATTGAAAAGAGAGATTGCTGATGCTGCTGCTGCTGTTGTTCGGAAGTGCACCCCACTACTGAATAGCCGGCTCATTGTGAATCAACGGCGACGACGGTGGCTCTGACGATAAACGGGAGCCAATTGGAGCCTAATTTGCTTAGACTCTTTTTCTACTGCCAACTAACTAGACTGCGCACAAATTGATTGTCTGTGCTGTGCACTTATTTGTTGTTGTCTGCTTGCACCACACACAATGGCCATCCTTTGGGAACAGCAGCATTTGATCAGCAGCGGTCATTTGATCATCACGATTTGATGCTTCAGAACATTTTGGTCGTCGTTTTACCCAGGGCAGGCGGCGCCAGTTTAATTTTCTCTTGCTCTAAACTGGGCTCTCCCTTCTCTCACTCAATGTAATCTGGCGCTGGGTATTGTCTTTTTTGCCGTTTTCTGCTCTCAATCACTTTTAGAGGGGTTGGTGTTGTGTTTGCTGCTGCTGTTGTGTTTGCCAGAACAGGAAAGAAGAAGAAGAAAAGAAGGAAAACAAACGATCATCGCAACTTGGTACAAATAAATAAAAGCGCACTGAAACACTGGAAAAAGCCTGACAATATCGCTCTCCGATCTAATCCAAGCAATGAAGCGATTCACCGGGTTTTCTCAATTCATTGTCATTGGCAGAAGCTGCATTGAAGCATTTTCAGAAAAAAATGTTGGCAAAACGCCCAAACTTTTAATCAATTTTCACCAGAAATCGACTGTTTAAGTGTTTGCCCTCAATATATTGATGATTTTAGAAACAAAAACTCATTTAGCAGTCTCTGTTTGTTTAGTTGAAAATTATGATTATGACTAAAACTAAAAACATGGCAACACTGCTGTGTGACACACATTTGGCGTGTAAAACAATTAAAATAAAATTACACAGAAAGAAAGAGGGGCTAATGATGAGCACATCGAATCGATTAGCGTGAGGATGCAGATTAATTGCCTGCTAAGGTTAACCTTAGACAAAAAAGTTTGGTAGAGACTAGAAACTAGTCTGTGGTTTCTGGTCTTCAAAAGCAGCAGCAGCTTTCAGCAACACCACAAATCAAAGCCAAAGTCATAAATCAAGCAGTGGTAGCCTGTCTGCCTTCTGTCTTTTTCCCTGTGTGTTCAATAATCAATTTCAAGTTTGAAGAGCTGCCCATCATTTTTGCCTTCTTTATTTGCTTATAAACGTAAATATTCTACCAGCATTTAACTGCACTTTTTTGTTTGCAGAGCCATAAACCTTGAAACAAGCACTTCAAATCTTGAAAAAAAATTTTGGTAAAGTAATTGCACTGTGCAAGGTGATCACTTGTTGTGCCTTTTTTCTTCTTTTGCATGAGAAATGAATCTAGACCGCTGCTTTTCAGTGAGAACCCGCAGTGTTCTCCTCTAATTGCTCTTTAATTTCATCTGAAGAGCTTCCTCATGATGCTGCTGATGTGATATGCGCTCGCTTTTCGATAGATCATAAAAGTGGTGAGATAAACAAATGACAGTGGCTCGACATGGCTGTAACAGCAAAAAAGTGCAAAGGGGCACTGATCTGCATTGCGCCAACAGACTAAACACACTGTTCTCTTCTTTCAGGCGCCATTCTAACTCTCGATTCTTGTTCCCTCTTTTCTTTTTTGCAAACTAAATGCTTCCTCTTTTTCCAAATCTCAGCTCAGTTTGCGGTCACTTACACTTGCCAGCACAACGAATCGTTCTTGTTTAACAACAAAAGTTCAAGAATGAAAAAAGGAATATTTTTAGAAGTTCAATTGTGAAGGGGAAAAACAAAGTCGGTGATTGACTTTTTTAAGGGAAAAAAGGGGGAAAACTGGCTAAAAAGTGCGAGTTCAATGCTCATCAAATTGAGCAGAATTGAGTTCATAGTATCAATTGAACTGAACAACAGCAGCAGTGACAGCTGCATCGGAAGTCACTGCCGTTCAGCTGTCGACAGCTGCTAATTGGCAACAGTGATGTGACAATGAAAAACTAAAGTGAAAAAAGAAGTCGAGTGCCAGCTCTTCACTTTCATTCAATTTCAAATTCTCTCAGAGAACAGTATGATTTGAGAAGAGAAAAGAGATGGTAGCGTGGGACACAATAAAAACAGGAGATTTGTAACGTCGCCAAAAGACAGGCGACAAAACGCTCTCTGTGTAATTGACACCTGTTGTGTTACCTGTTGCTGAACTTGAGCAGAACAGAACATAGAACACAGATCGTGCTTTTAGCAGAGCAAAGCATCAGTGCTTTAATAAAGTTATTTCTTCCTTCCTTCCCTTTCCGATCAAGAGAAACTTTGCTGTCCGTCAGTCAAGTCAGACACAAATCGCCGACTGAGTGAAGTGGCCACTGATTGCCCGGGCAACAACAACTTCAGACAAATCAGAGGCTGCTGCTGCAGCCATTAAGTTGGCCATAAGTAATATTGTCATTAAGTAGAGAGGAGCCGCAGCAGCATCGAAGAAACAGACAAATTATACACTGCCTCAGACTTTTGCCATGTGTTACTCTTACCTGCCACCGGCAGAATGCGAGAAAGCATTTGTGGTCTTCTGTGTGCACACTGTTGTCGATCAAGACGATGCACCATCTCGAATCATCGTCATCGAAGTAAGAAAGAAGAAGGCTATCATCAAGAAGTGACGGGCGAAGAAGATGAAAAAGAAAAGGAGGAAAAAGTGGGGAAAGACATGATGAGAAAGTATTGCTGCTGCGAGGGAGGACACATTGTCAGGCACATCAGTTGGTAGTCGAAATCAGTTTTCCCAGTTTGCAGTGACAGTGACAAGATCGAACAAGATCACCACCACCAGCAGCACTCATTCACAGCACGACACACGGCCAAAGACAATGAAGAGGCAGGAAGACAGAAAGAGAGCAGGGTAGATTGATTTCCTTTGCTTGCTTGCTCGGATTGCTTTTGGGTGGCCGTCACCATTCATTCATTCAGGTGAGGAGGTAATGCACCGCCACCGTCACCGCCTGAACGATAAATAGACGGACGATGATCGGAACAAATTGAAGTGAAGAAGAAGAAGAAGAAAGAAGGAAAACAGAAGCAGAAGCAGCAAAACAGCAGTAGCACTTGACCAGAAGACTGATCACACTGCTGCTGCTGAGAATATAAAGATGAAGAGAATGTGTTCAGATGTGCTGCAGCAGGAGCACTTGCTTGCACTGACAGGTTGAAGAGGGAAGCAAAAGAAGAAGAGCAAAGAAGAAGAGGCAGTAGTGAGACCAATTGGCAAAATAGCAGAGAGAAAGCAGTGAGAAGACGAAATATTAGTAGTAGTGAGACGACCGCTCTTCATCGAGTCCCCGAGCCAACTGATCGGTGCGGCGAATTGGCGGCAGCGAGTGCAGTGCTAGTGCGTCGCCGCTGCATCGAGAGTGTGCCTCCTTCTTTTTCTTTTGCCAGCAACAGCAGCAAGTGAAAACTGAGCACTGGTCAAAGCTGCAAAACTGGCTGCTGCTAGGACGCATCAAGTGTGCAACCTCTCTCTTTCAGTCAGTCACGAGAATTTAGCAAAAACTTTGTGTGTGCTCAGTGTGTGTCCCAGTGCACCAAAAGTCAAAGTCAAGTGCCCCGAGGGAGCTCTTGTGTGCGTGGGGCAATCAGGCAGCCGATCATCATCATCATATATCAGCTTAACAAGTTTTCTCAAAGATGCAAACTCTCAAGGAATCGATTGAAGTGTTAGAATTAAATTCTCGAGGAATTCGGGGCTGCTAATGACAATTGCAAGTTTGTAGGGGCATAATGAGGGTAATTAGCAACCGAATAAATAGTTTTTGTACTTTGTGCCTTGTGGTCTCTCCTGCTGCTGTTGTGCTCAGATTTGTTTAAAGAAGGGACAACTTTTGTTGTTTTCATAACTCATGATGACTCTTTGATGCGCTTTGAGCGGTATTATTTGACCAAATCTTGATGCGGTGTATTTTGTGTGCAGGTACACAACAACAGCAGCAGCAGCAGCAGTCAAATCAGCAAAAGTCGGCGAGCACTGTCAACAAAAGACATCTCCAGTCAGTGTTCCATGCTCAACATGTTTTTCGCCACCCGTAATTGCCTCGTTCCGTTCTTGCCGCCTGTGTTCGCCTGTTCGAATGGTCGCTGACAATAAACAGCCGCCGCCGTCGTTGTCGTGTGTTTATCGTGTCTTTGGCACAAAGAGAAGTGCCACTGCTTGCATGTCTACTTCTTCTTCTCTTCTGAACAGCAGCAGCTAAATGGACAGTCAATCAGAAAGCAGAAAGCGCGGTGACCTGTTCGTGCACGACAGCAGCACTCTGCGCAAGTTTTGATAAGTCCACGTCGATGCTGATGTTGATGCACTTTCAATCTTGAAGTAGTGCTGTGCTGTTCCCTCTCTCACTTTGCTCTGATTCCCAACACACACACACACGGTAATTGATTTACACTTTGGCCAACCATTGCTGCTGCTGCTGCTGCTGCGATTACTGCACTGCAAATAGTCGATTATCAAACTTCACCGCCGCCGCCGCCGCCAAAGACAGCACCGAGATTGCACCACTGTTTGGTAAGCGTGCACCACTCGGAAGTGCTTCATCAGCTGCAGAAGCAGCAGCTGCCCAGTGACCACTGAAACTGGCAATTATATGATCAAGGCATGTGCAATTAACGCCATGATTTTAGCTCCTTCAGTTTCACTTTTTTCCCGACTCAAGGTCGAGGACATTAGCAGCAAATTCATTGGCGGGTGTTCGAACATTCTAATAACAAAGTGAGAATCACAGACTAAGAGGGTGCCTGTGCAGCACTTTCCGATCTGTCGATTATACTATTGATTACGTCTTCTGATGAAAGAAGCAAATGAGAAATAGAAAGTTCAGTGCCTTCATCAAAATAAATAATTCTGCAACACCAACTTCTAAAGGACGAGCCATTGTGCACTTTGGCTGCAACACTAATTTGGACAGGCCAATATATCCTCCCTCCTCTTCTTGACCAGCTATTTTGAGCATTCAATTGCATCTTCAGCTTTTGTATGTTGTACAAAAATGCTGATCACACTGATCGGCAATGTATCGCGTGTCAGGCGAGTCTTCACCAAACTTCGCTGTATCTATCTTTGCGCGACGGGGACCTCAACTTCAACTTCAACTTCAACCTCAAACTGTCCTGTCTCGTTGAAGGAAGATCATGTAAACAACGTGTCAAGAAGACGAAGGGACTGGAGCAATAATAGTGGTCGAAAGAATACAGAAGCAGCAGCAGAAGAAGAGACCGGGACCAGTGAAACATTCGGCGATTGATCGGCGACAAGACAGGAGAAAAGGGAATTCGCATTTTGAACACACATTTCAGCCAACCAACCATCAAGAGCTGCACTTTGTATTTTGTCACTTCTCCTGACAGTCGTCAGTTCAGTTGTTGAATTCTCTCATCGAGAATCGGTGCCATTCTCTCTCTCCTCTCGCTGTGATCATGTAAATATTTAGACACACTGCTATGAGTTTGCTCGGAGGCCTCTGCTCGCCTGAAAATCAGCAACAGTTTTCAGTCCAATAGTAGAAAGTCGCCGTGCTAAAACACACAGGACACTTTCTCAAAACATACAGCTTCTTTGGTTGTCCTGCACTCCCTGCTGATGATGATGGGCAGAGGGGCAACAATAATTTACATTGTCTTCACTAACATAAACACACAAACACAGTTTCCGAACATTGCACTTTGGTGGGCAGCAATCCTTTCCTATCTCTCTCTCCTTTTTAGGGTTCAGGGGGTTACCTCTCAGCTTACGGCAGTCTCTCCCTCCAGCTTGATTAATGGCGTACCAGGTTTTAACTGTGGAAATGTCTTACCAAGACCGAAGACAATCACACCGTGTCATTGTTCTGTCTTTGTGACAGCAGCAGCAGCAAATTCGCCACTGTTTATTTATTTGCAACTGCACACTATTGTTTATGGAAGCAGGGAAGACATTCCCTGCCCAGCGTCTCCAATTGATACTTCACAGGGCTGCTGCTGCTGCTGCTGGAAGTAACCGAAGAACCTAGCCTATCACACATTCGAGAGCATTCATTCGTTACACTTTTCTGCAGAAGCAAATTCCTCGAGAAAAATTCCGTTCAGATCTTGAGTGCAGATTGCAGAGACCGAGCAGTGTCAGTCAGTTTTAGTAGAGCACAAAAATGGGCGCGCCAGAAGCTGAACCAAAAACTGAGCAGCAGCAGCAGCAGCTTCTTGTGCAAACAAACACTTGCCACTCAAGTCCAACTTCTTCTTCTTCGACTTGTTGACATATTGCCGACAATGAGGAAATGAATTCAATTAAAATCGTGAACATGATTTTCAACGCTGGAATCACAGTGAATATTCTCGGCTCATTAAGACAATAGTGTGTGGCCGAGGAGAGAGAAGTGTACAGCAGAAAAGAGTACGACAACTCGTAATTAATGGCTCATTGTGCCTGCAACAAAGTGGACAGGGAAGTGGTGGTGAACATTTCGCTTCCTCAAATAGGCACCCCCGCAGAGGCAAATTCCTCTGCCACACACAGGCTACCCTTTAGAAGTGCGGAAAATCGATGAATTCAGTGATTAAACCAACTGCAGCTGTCAACAAGTGAGTAGAACTGAAGTGAAGTGAGAGTGGCAATTGGAAAAGCTCCGAAACTATTGCTGTTAGTATTGGCGCGTCAATCTTTCATCACAACTTTGCCTACTGAGGCAGCAGCAGAGCACACACTGCTGAGACTTGAAGAAGAGGAGGTAGGTGACAGAGAAAGAAAACATAATCGAAATGGTGAGATTTATTTTGAGCCATACTTGTCCTGGTTCATGGCGTAGATGAGCGTCGCGGAGGCGATCAGACCGCCGGCAAAGCCGAAGCCAGCACGCTTCAGGCGAAGGCGAGTCAGCGCCGGACCTGTTATAGGAAAAAAGAGATCAGTTTTAGAACAAGGAGTTGATACCAAGTTCCAGTCAAAGTCGCTGATTACCTTGCAGGCCTTCCATCGCCTTCGACTGACTGAGGGCACCGTAGAGCGTGCCGGTGGTGGTGGCGGCGACTGCCGTGTTGATTCATCATTCTCATCTTGAATGAAGCTCAGGCCGACGCCGATGGCCGAGTAGATGAGCGCTATCACGCCGAAGGTATTCCCCATCGGCGCCCCGTTTCGAGTGATGTAATTTAGCAGGTGGGTTCGCTTCACGAAGCGCCTCGCTGATCTTGGAGACCTCCGGAGACCTAAAGTAAGGCGAAAAAACCGTCTTTTAGTACTCATGTTGTCATGGAAAAGGGCAAAAGTTCTCTGCTCTTACCTTTGAAGGTGCCCATTGCACCGCCGATGCCGGCGCCCATGCCCACGGAGAAGCCGATCTGACCGAAGGCGAGCTCAAAGCGACCTCGCGAGGACTTGGTCGCGCCCTCGGGAAAGATGAACTCATTTGATATCAGTGGCGGTTGCATCACTGAGGGGTCCACCTGAAGGAAGGGCGACTGGAAGGGCGACGAGGGGCCGCCGCCGACGCCGCCGGCGCCCGAGAAGCTCAGGCCACCGAGGCCGCCCAGCGGCGAGCCACCGGGAAAGGACTCATTTGAAGATCTGCGATCCATTTCTGGAAGGGTGGGAAGAGTTGAAGATGAGGATGACTTCGATGTTCTTCGGTGTTCTTCGGCTTCAAGTACGGCACGACCACGCGCTGCACCAAAATCAATGCTTGCAAATCAGCATCAGCTGGTGATGCAAAAAGCAAAACAACAGACTTTCGTAGAGAGCGTTACCACATGGGCAGGGAAGCCAACTTTCAGAAACTTGGCGGGATTCCATTTATTTTGATGCTGATTTCCAACAAAGCTCGTTTCTGCAAACATTTTCGGCGGGCCTGTCATTGAAAACTGCTGGTTTCGAAGTCATCATGGCTAGCTTACCGACCGTTCCATAGAGTAAAAGCGTATCCGAGAGTGTCGGGTGGTAAGAGTTATCCGTACAAGTATTAAGCCACAAAAGACTGTTCGGGTAAGTGTTTAGACAGTACCAGACACTGGCAAATAATGGGCTTTCGTTTCGATGGCTTTTTCTCTTTCTCTTTCTCTCTCTCTTTAGTACAGCACTCTAAAAATGGCCCACAATCTTCTTCCTCCTTCTCTTCAAGACAACAGCTGTGGTACAATTGCGATGACTGACTGAACAAGAGAAGCTGAGATTCCACCAGCCATTTTCTCGCTCGCTCGCTAAATATAACCTGATGAGTAGTCGGGAGTAGTGGAAGAAGAAGAAGAAGCTGATGCTCTGCCGACGATAAAAAGTATGATTCTGCTCAGATGAAGTGTTCGCTCGATTCTTCCTCCTCCTCCTCTTCTGCTTCGGCTTCAACACTAGGTCACGCAGGCAAAGTGTTTCGAGTTTTTGCAGTTTTCGCTTGCTTTCTTTCAGTCGGCGATTTTGTCGCCGCTTAGTGCTGCACAGCTAGTCCATCTTATTTATCATCCTAGGCACCAAGAAATTCATCTCAACAACTAAGCAGCAACGACAATTTCGATTTACCAGCGAATGCTTTCAAAGTACCACCAACGAGCAGCAACAGCAGCAACAACTTCGCTCCCACCGGCTCCCAGCAGCCATGTGCTTCTTCTCATCCATCTCGGCTGATCAGTGACTCCAAATCAAACCGAAGTTCAACAGCTATCACCAACACCGAATCTAATCATCGGCCAAATCATCACCGTGCCTGAACAGCATGGGCGACACCGAGGGCAGCTCAGAGCAGGATGATGTTTCATTTCTGCGCACGGTAAGTCTGTTCTTTTTCACCATTTTCTTCAAATGATTTAGAAATTTCGGGTCTGCTGAAAGCCCTGTTGCCTGAACCTAGTCTTTTGCCTATCTACGCCCAATCAAGCCCAACTCTGCTTCCCTTACTTTTTGACTTGCTCGCTTTCCGTTCCCTAAGCTTCTCTTGCATCTTTTCGCCAGTCTCTCTATTATATCAATTTTGCAATTGAAAGTGTGCTCGGTTATAAATAAAAGAGGATGGAAGGCATTCTTGGCTACTGCCGCCGCCGCAATCGCCGCCGCTCACCAAGAAGCAGCGTTTTGTTGGCAGCGCGTGCAGAGAATCCTGAATCCTGCCTGAATCACAGGCGCGTTGAGAAGGCGAATCACATAGGAAGAAAGCGAGCAAGAAAAGAAGCCGCCGTTGGGCATTAAAAATAGAACTGACAGGCTGAAGGGACAACAAAAAGTTTTCTAGGCAGAAAAGAAAGGATTTAGAAGCTGCTGAACTTGACCATTTGATCATGTTTTCTACTTTTCCCTTCCCAGGACGACATGGTCTGCCTGCAGCACGGCGCCACCAGCAGCCGCGTCTGCCTGGCCGCGGAGGGCTTCGGCAACCGGCACTGCTACCTAGAGAACATCGCCGACAAGAACCTCCCGCCGGAGATGCCCTCGGCGGTCTTCGTCATCGAGCAGGCGCTTTCGGTTAGGGCGCTTCAGGAGATGGTCACCGCGGAGGCTGCGGCTGGAGAAGCGGCCGAAGAGGAGGGAAAGTCCGGTGGAGGAGGAGGTGGAGGAGGTGGTGGAAGTGGTGGTGGAGGTGGTGGCCATCGAACACTGCTCTACGGCCACGCCGTCCTCCTCCGTCACGGCTACTCGAACATGTACCTCGCCTGCCTGTCCACCAGCTCCAGCAAGGACAAGCTCTCCTTTGACGTCGGCCTGCGCGAGGACTCCCAGGGCGAGGCCTGCTGGTGGACCATTCACCCCGCTTCCAAGCAGCGATCAGAGGGTGAGAAGGTGCGGGTGGGCGACGACCTCATCCTGGTGTCGGTGGCCACGGAGCGCTATCTGGTAAGTGCTTCTTTGTTGTTGTTGAATTGATGACTTGAGTTCTATTTTCTTCCCCCAAAAACAAACAGCACACAGCCCAGGAGGGCGACGAGTCGATCGTGAACGCCTCCTTCCACCAACGCACTGGTCGATTGCCCCTTTGGAACCGGCGCCTCGCGGGCGAAGAACGTCGGCTTCGTCTTTGGCGGCGAGGTGCTCCGCTTCTTCCACGGCGGCGACGAGTGCCTGACCGTGCCGGCCAGCTGGTCCGAGGCGCCGGAGCAGAATACCGTCGTCTACGAAGGGGGCGCCGTCTTCAATCAGGCGCGCAGTCTCTGGCGGCTGGATCTGATTCGAAATAAGTGGTAAACAGATACGGATGAGCATTTCATCATCTTCTGCAAAATGAGTTCTAAATCTCACCAACTCCTCACCTTCCAAACTCTCACCCCCAAACTCCCAGGTCCGGCGGCTTCATCAACTGGAGCCACCCGATGCGCATCCACCACATCACCACCGGCCGCTTTCTGGGCATCAACGAGGCGAATGAGATTCTCCTGCTGACGCCGGAGGAGGCCACCATCAGCCGATCGGCCTTCTGCCTGAAGGTGAACAAGGAGAAGAACAAGGACGACAAGCGGGAGAGCGACGAGAAGGAGGAGGAGGTGATCGGCTGCCGCTGATCAAGTTCGGCGACACGACGGTCTTCGTGCAGCACGTCGAGACCGGCCTCTGGCTCAGCTACAAGACCTACGAGACGAAGAAGAAGGGCGTCGGCAAGGTGGAGGAGAAGCAGGCGATCATGTCGGAGGAGGGCAAGATGGACGACGGGCTGGAGTTCTCCGGTCGCAGGAGGAGGAGGCGAAGACGGCGAGGGTGATTCGCAAGTGCGGCACGCAGTTCAACCGCTTCATTCAGAAGCTCGACTCGGTGCAGTCGACGCGGTCGCTGGCCAGGGGCGGCCACCGAGCTCAAGATCGCCCTCGCCCTCTCCAGGGCCCTCGCAGTCGATGTTGGCACTGCCGGCGGTGGCGTACCATCGCAGTCGCCCAGTCCGATTCCGCAGTGTAAGTAAACATAACATAACATAACCAAAACAAAACCTTTTAACCTTACTTTCCCCATTACAGCCAACACCCCGCTCTTCAGCGACGCCGACCAGGAGGCGATGATCATGTGCCTGGAGGATCTGATCAACTACTTCGCCCAGCCGGACGAGGGCTGCGACCACGAGGAGAAGCAGAACAAGCTGAAGGCGCTGCGCAACCGCCAGGACCTCTTCCAGGAGGAGGGCATCCTCAACCTGATCCTCGAGACGGTGGACAAGATGAACATCATCTCGACGCAGGGCCTGCTGATGACCCTGCTGGGCGAGGAGAGCAGCTCCAACTGGGACGCCATCACCAACTACCTCTACCAGCTGCTGGCGGCCATCATCAAGGGCAACCACACCAACTGCGCCCACTTTGCGCAGTCCCACCGCCTGGACTGGCTCTTCAGCTCGCTCAGTTCGCAGCAGGCGAGCGAGGGCACCGGCATGCTCGACGTCCTCCACTGCGTCCTCATCGACTCGCCCGAGGCGCTGAACATGATGAAGGAGACGCACATCAAGGCGATCATCTCGCTGCTGGAGAAGCACGGCCGCGACCCCAAGGTCCTCGACGTCCTCTGCTCGCTGTGCGTCGGCAACGGCGTCGCCGTCCGCTCCTCGCAGAACAACATCTGCGACAACCTCCTGCCCAGCAAGAACCTGCTGCTGCAGACGCGCCTGGTGGACCAGGTCAGCTCCATGCGGCCGAACATCTACGTCGGCAAGGTGGAGAACTCGGCCATGTACCGCAAGTGGTACTTTGAGGTCATCATCGACCACATCGAGACGGTGTCCAACTTTGAGCCGCACTTCCGGGTGGGCTGGGCGAACACCACCGGCTACGTGCCCTACCCCAGTGGCGGCTCGAAGTGGGGCGGCAACGGCGTCGGCGACGACCTCTACTCCTTTGGCTTTGACGGGGCGCACATCTTCACCTGCGGCCGGGCGAATCACGTCCGGACGCTGCCCGACGCCCGCTACCCGAACTTCTTCAAGAACGACGTCATCGGCTGCATCCTCGACCTCTCCATCCCGCTGATCACCTTCACCGTCAACGGCGTACCGATTCGTGGCTGCTTCAAGAACTTCAGCACCGACGGGATGTTCTACCCGGTGATCAGCTTCAGCGCCAAGTACTCCTGCCGCTTCCTCTTTGGCGGCGACCACGGCCGCCTGAAGTTTGGCCCGCCGCAGGGCCACTCGCCGATCGTCCAAACACTGCTCCCCCTGCAGGAGCTGAACATCGAGGCGTGCTTTCAGTTTGGCGACCTCTCCAAGGGCATCATCTTCGGCCCGAACGTCGAGTACATCGACGACGCGGCCTTTGTGCCGAAACCGGTCGACACGGCGGAGATTACCCTCCCGACGTACATTGAGTCGGTGAGGGACAAGCTGGCGGAGAACACCCATGAGGTGTGGGCGATGAACAAGATCGAGGCGGGGTGGATCTACTCGGAGACGCGCGACGACATGAACAAGACGCATCCCTGTCTGACCTCCTTTGAGCGCCTGCCCCTTAATGAGAAGAAGTACGACACGACGCTGGCGCTGCAGACACTGAAGACGGTCATGGCGCTGGGTAAGTACTTTTGGCAGTGATTTTGTAATTCAAAGCTAACACTTCCTTTTCCACAGGTTATCGCATCACCGTGGACAAGACGCCCTCGCGCATCAAGTCGTTCGCCTGCCCAACGACCCCTACCTGCAGTCGAACGGCTACAAGCCCGCCCCCATGGACCTCTCGCAGATTGAACTGAGCCCGAAGATGGGCCTGCTGGTGGAGCAGCTGGCGGAGAATACGCACAACGTCTGGGCGAAGGAGCGGATCAGCCAGGGCTGGACGTACGGCCGCCTGGAGGACCACCTGATGCGGCGCAGCCCCCACCTGGTGCCCTACAAGCTGGTGGACGAGGTGATCAAGAAGGCGAATCGAGATACGGCCTCGGAGACGGTCAAGACGCTGCTCAGCTATGGCTACAACCTGGAGCCGCCCAGTGGTGATGCGGCGGCGGAATCGGCCGCCGTTTTCAGCGGCTCCTCCTCGGAGCACGTCCACGGCACCGCCGACTTTCGCTCGTACCGCGCGGAGAAGACCTACGCCGTCACCAGTGGGAAGTGGTACTACGAGGTGGAGATTCTGACGGCGGGGCCGATCAAGATTGGCTGGGCCAGCCTGGCCTTCTCGCGCACCACGAGCTCGGCGGCGACGAGAACTCCTTCGCCTACGACTGCCTCAACGGGCGGAAGTACAATGCCAACAGCGGGGAGGCTTTCGGAAAGCAGGTGCAGGTGGGCGATGTGGTCGCCTGCATGCTCGACCTGAACGATCGAGCCATCTCCTACAGTCTAAATGGAGAGCTGCTGCTCGACTCGGTGGGCAGCGAGGCGGCCTTTGCGGAGCTGCCCACCTCCGAGGGCTACGTGCCGGCCTTTACGCTGGGCGTGGGGCAGAAGATCCGCCTCGTCTTTGGGCAGGACATCAACAGTTTGCGGTACTTCTCGCAGTGCGGCCTGCAGGAGGGCTACCAGCCCTTCTGCGTCAACATGAACCGCCAGATGACCTTCTGGTTCAACAAGAACGAACCGGTCTTCTCCGACGTCGACGAGGCGAGTCACATTGAGGTGGTGCGCATCCCCGCCGGCAGCGACTCCAGCCCCGCCCTGAAGCTCTCCCACAAGCTCTTTGAGACGCAGGAGAAGGCGAGCTGGGAGTTTGTCCGGCTGTCTCTGCCGGTGGCCATCAACGAGTACCTCATTGACGAGCTGGAGAAGAGCAGCAGGTGGGAGGAGATCAAGCACCAGATGGCGAGGAACCGGAGAGATAAGGCGGGGTACATGCACTCGGTGAAGCTGGAGCAGCATATGCTGCAGTCGGGATTTAGCATGTCCGACGTGAAGGAGCTCAATCGGGCGTACTCGGATGATGAGGGAGGCGGCGGCGGGGGAGGGGGAGCGATGGATCAGCAAGGACAGGGAGGTCACCCATCAGCCAGCGACGGGAATCGAGCTGGCTGGGAGGAAGCAAGCGCAAGCAGAGCATGATGGTCAAGACGAAGTCCTTTGAAAATGAACTGAAGGTGCCCAGCGTGCAGGAGGCGCAGGTGATGATGGCGATGACGACCCCGAAGACCCGGTCGGCCAGTGTGGAGGCGCTCAACAGGGCTGCCGGAGGTGGTGCAGGAGGTGGTCATTCGGCCAGGAGCCTGATTCGCACAAGATTCGCAGTAAATCGCCGTTCCGCTTTTTTATGGGTTCGTTTAGAAATTGGTTGTTTTTTGTAAGTTACTTTACTGATGTTTTCAATTTACAGGAAAGAAGGGCGACCAGGCGGGCAACGTGGACAAGGCGGGCAAGCGCACCACTGGCCGCGCCCCGGAGATTGGCACCGAAGTACCACCTACCTGCAGCCGTCGATCAACGTCACCAACGCCTCCTTTCGCGGCCTCCAGCCGCCCTACCCGATGAGCAACATTGGCCGAAGGCGTTCCACGCTGGCGCCTGGCGCCGCCGCCCTCGCCCGCCGAGGCTCCCGCGTCAAGATGAACGACACCGAGGGGGCGGGCGGGCAGCTGCCGGACGAGTCGAATGACCTCCTCGACAGCACCGTCCTCGACCTGGTGGACGAGTACTTCTACGGGCTGCGGATCTTCCCCGGCCAGGACCCCGCGCCACGTCTTTGTCGGCTGGGTGACGCCCAACTTCAAGCACTTCACCTCGCCCAGCAAGACCACCTTTGACAGTGCGAAGATTCGCAAGGTGACGCTGCAGGTGTGGTCGGAGAGTGGGCAGCTGTCCGACTACTTTGACCGCCAGAACTGCTACATGCTCAACGCCGGGAAGCTCTACTCGGAGGCGCACGAGGACGAGGGCGCTGGCGGGGGAGCTGGGGGCGGTGGCGGAGGAGGAGGGGGCGGAGGAGGAGGTGGTGGTGGCGGTGGCGGCGGAAGCAGCCGCGCCAACCAGGGCATGTTCATCGGCTGTCACGTGGACACTGCGACCGGAAGCGTCACCTTCACCGCCGACGGCCGTCCCATTCGGCAGAAGTTTCGCATCGAGCCGGGCATCAAGCTTTCCCGCCATCATCTTTGAGGCCACCAGCAAGGAGTGTCTGCAGTTTGAGCTCGGTCGGACGCCCACTACTCTTCCGCTTTCTTCGGCGATCCTCAAGACGAGCGAGAAGCACCTGACGCCGCAGTGTCCGCCCCGCCTCAAGGCGCAATGTCTGCAGGCCTACCAGTGGTCCCGCGTGCCGAACCAGTCCATTCGGCCGCACGCCCTCAAGCTGTCGGACATTAGGGGCTGGTCGATGCTTGTGAGGACCCCGTTCCGCAGCTTGTGATTCACATCCCCGAAGAGGACCGGTGCATTGACATACTGGAGCTGATTGAGCTGGAGCGGTTGCTGCAGTTTCACGCCCATACGCTCAGTCTCTATGGGGCGCTCTGCTTTCAGGGTAAGTAATTTCTTGATTTGTTTTTGATGTTTTGGCTAATGAATTTTTTCCTTTCCCTGCAGGCAACAACCGCGCGGCGCACATCATCTGCGACCACGTCGATGAGAAGCAGCTCCTCTACGCCATCCAGTCGGAGTACATGTCGGGGCCGCTGCGCAACGGCTTCGCCGACCTCCTCAACGACCTCCACCTGGAGATGCACGCCAGCGCCCGCTCTCTGACGCAGAACGAGTTCATCCTGCCCATCAACGACGAGCTGCGCAAGCTCTACCAGGAGGAGCGCATGGTGCACTCGATCAGCTCGCTGCGCTGCATCAGCATCCGCCCGAAGATGAAGATGAACGACCGGGCAGCCGACCGCGACTACTCCATCAAGAACATGTCCAGTCCCTTCTTCCCCGTGGACGTGCTGAAGCAGTTTGTCATGGAGGCGCTGGATGATGCGGTGAAGAAGGGCAATCGGCCGAATCGGGATCCGATTGGCGGGTCGAATGAGAACCTCTTTGTGCCGCTGATTAAGCTGGCGGACAAGCTCCTCCTCATTGGCTGCATCGACGACCAGGACCTGGAGCAGATACTGATCCTCCTCGATCCGGAGACCTTTGACCCGGACTACGACTTTGCGGCCGACCCGCGGATGAAGGGGCTGATTCAGATGAGCCTCGATGAGGGGGTGAAGCTGCAGATGGCCTACCTGCTGCACCACCTGATGGACATGCAGCTGAGGCATCGCGTGGAGGCGATTATCGCCTTCTGCTCGGCCTACGTCGGTGACCTGCAGTCAGACCAGCTGCGGCGGTACATTGAAATTAAGCAGGAGGACCTGCCGGCGGCGGTGGCCGCTAAGAAGACGCGCGAGTTTCGCTGCAACCCCCAGGAGCAGATGAAGAGCATTCTGGCGTTTAAGGACCTGGATGAGGAGAGTTTGGACTCGTGTCCGACGGGCGAGGAGCTCAAGGAGCGACTGAATGTCTTTCACGAGAAGTTTATCAAGCGCGTGACTATCATCAACAAGGAGGCGGAGGCGGGCTCGGATTCGGATTCAGGCTTTGGCGATATGGGCGCAGGTGGTAGTGACCAGGCGAAAAAGTCCTCGTCCTGGTCCAGCAAACTGTACAGCATCGTACAGAACGTCAAGTCCGGTTTCGGACATCAGGCGGAGGAGTACGAGCCGGTGCCCAGAGATCCTCCTGAAGATCGCTTTCTGACGAAGATTGTCTCCACTGTAGTATCCTGGGCGGAGGAGTCGGAGATTGAGAATCGCGAGCTGATTCGCCAGATGTTCCACCTGCTGCTGCGCTGCTACGATGCCGTGGGGAAGCTGATGGAGGCGGTCAGTAACGCCTACGTGATCAGCGACAAGTCGAAGGCCGACGTGGAGAACCTGCTGCAGAATCTCAACGCGGTGAGGGCGCTCCTCCCCGTGCAGATGGGCCCCGAGGAGGAGGAGGTGATGCGGCACGCCCTGTGGACGATGGTCAACAACCGGGTCTTCTTCCAGCACCCGGACCTGATTCGCATTCTCGAGTGCATGAAAATGTCATGGACGTGATGATGAACACGCTGGGCAAGCAGAAGTCGGCGGAGCAGGGAAGTGCCAGTGCCAAAAGTGGTGGAGCAGAAAACAAAGACAGCTCCTCGGAGATGGTGGTCGCCTGCTGTCGCTTCCTCTGCTTCTTCTGTCGCTCCGGTAAGAAGAACCAGAAGGCGATGTTTGACCACCTCAACTTTCTGCTGGAGCACTCGAATATTCTCTCTCAAGGCCGTCGCTGAGGGGGACAACGCCGCTGGACGTCGCCTACAGCTCGCTGATGGAGAACCCGGAGCTGGCGCTGGCGCTGCGGGAAAATTACCTCGAGAAGATTGCCGTCTACCTCAGTCGCTGTGGGCTGCAGTCCAATCAGGAGCTGATTGACAAGGGCTACCCCGACATTGGCTGGGACCCGGTGGAGGGCGAGCGCTACCTGGACTTTCTCCGCTTCTGCGTCTGGGTCAACGGCGAGTCGGTGGAGGAGAACGCGAATTTGGTGATTCGTCTGCTCATTCGGCGGCCGGAGTGCCTGGGCCCGCGCTGCGAGGAGAGGGGCCTGGACTGCTGGCCGCTATCAAGGAGGCGATCGTCATGTCGGATCGGATTAGCGGCGAGCGTCAGCAGAAGCTGCAGCAGCTGCAAATGCAACAGCAGATGCAGCAGCAGATGCAAGGCGGTGGAGGACCTTCGGAAGGAGCTGTGAAAACGGTCCCGGCAGTGAAGACGACGAGGACTACATCGACACCGGGGCGGCCATTCTCAACTTTTACTGCACGCTGGTGGACGTGCTGGGCCGCTGCGCCCCGAGCCGTCGACTATCGCCCAGGGGAAAAATGACTGCCTGCGGGCGAGGGCCATCTTACGGTCTCTCGTTCCAATGGAGGACCTGGAGGGCGTGCTGGCGCTCCGGTTCACGCTGCTGATGCACGCCAGCGACGGCGGTCGGACATGCCCAACAGCCTGCAGCCGTCGCACAAGCAGTCGATTGTCCTATTTCTGGAGCGCGTCTACGGCATCGACTCGCAGGAGATCTTCTTTCGCCTGCTGGAGGAGGGCTTCCTCCCGGACATCAGAGCGGCGACGATGTTTGAAACAGGTGATTCGAGCAGTACTGGCGGCGAGAGTGAGATGTCACTGGCCCTGAATCGCTACCTGGGAACGCGGTCCTTCCCCTGCTGATCAAGTACCACTACTACTTTGCCGACGCGGAGACCTGGTCCAACCTGCTGGACGCGACGCTGCACACCGTCTACCGCCTGTCGAAGGTGAAGATTCCTCACCAAGGGCCAGCGAGAGATGGTCAGCGACTTTCTGGTCAGCCTGACGAAGGAGATGCCGCCGTCGATGCTGCTGCGGCTGCTGCGGAAGCTCTGCGTCGACGTGAGCACCATCAGCGAGTACACGACGGTCGCCTTTCGGCTGCTGACGCTGCACTATGAGCGCTGTGCGAAGTACTACGGGGCGGGCGGGGGCAGTGCCTACGGGACGGCCAGCGAGGAGGAGCGCCGCCTGACGATGATGCTCTTCTCGAACATCTTTGACTCGCTGGCGAGGCGGGAGTACGATCCGGATCTGTTTGGCCAGGCGCTCCCTTGTTTGACAGCCATTGCCAGCGCCCTGCCCTCGGACTACTCGATGAGCGGCGCGGCTGACGGGGCCGACGGCCTGGGGCTGCTGCCCGACGCCGGGCCCTACGTGCCGCAGCCGGTGGACACCTCGGTGGTGAATCTGCCGGCCGATCTTCTGAACCTGGTGCAGAAGTTCAGCGAGCACTACCACGACGCCTGGGCGGCGCGGAAGTTTGAGCACGGCTGGGCGTTTGGCGAGAAGTGGGCGTACAAGAAGAGCCACCCGCGGCTGAAGCCCTACCACCTGCTGGTGGAGTCGGAGAAGGAGATGTACAAGGAGCCGATTCGGGATGCCATCAAGGCGCTCATTGCGCTCGGATTTGCGGTAAGAGGAGATGTTTGGGGGAGGGTTTTTATGGTTTTAATTTGTTTTGTGTTTTTTCTGCAGGTGGAGCACTCTGAAACGCTGGGCAGGGGCCAGACGCAGTCCTCCTCAGGTCGTGGTCATGAAGTTTCTCATTCTGCAGGTGTCTCCATCCAGGACTACAACCCCAGCCGGTGGACATGGCCAATCTGACGCTGAACCGAGAGCTGCAGGCCATGGCCGAACGGCTGGCGGAAAACGCCCACGACATTTGGGCGAAGGGCTTTCGCGAGCAGCAGATGAGCGGTGGGGCCGGTGGGGGCGTCATTCACCCGCAGATGGTGCCCTACGATCTGCTTACGGACCGGGAGAAGAAGAAGAACCGCGAGCGCTCCCAGGAGCTGCTCAAGTTTCTGCAGTACGAGGGCTTCAAGGTCTACAAAAGCTTGGCGCGAAATCGACTCAACTCGGTTCATGTCGCCGGCGACTCGCCCGGTGGCATGAACACTGGTGGTGGTCCTGGAGGAGCTCAGGCGACCAGCGAACGTCGCTTTGCCTCCTCCCTCCTCGAAAAGCTGCTCCAGTACATGGACACGGCCTCGATCAGCCTACGCCTGCTGAAACCCTCAGCAAACCACAGCCGCCGCCCTTCCTTCAAGCAGACCTCCCGCGATGTGAAGTTCTTCTCCAAGGTAGTCCTCCCCCTGACGGAGAAGTACTTTTACGCGCAGCGAAACTTCTTTCTCACCTCCATTGCGGCTGGATCGGGGCAGACGGCGGCCACTGCCGGAGTAGCACTGTTCGCGAGAAGGAGCTGGTGGCCAGTCTCTTCTGCAAGCTGGCCTACTTTATCCGCTCCAAGCTGTCGGTCATTGGCTTTGACGCGAAGACCTGCGTCCGCTGTCTGCAGGTGCTCATTCAGGCGACCGACGCGAGGACCATTGTCAAGTACTCGCCGGACTTTGTGAAGACCAGCATGCAGACCTTTTTCAACCACGCCGCAGACGACCTGCAAATGCGGTGCTCGCCCTGCAGAACGCCCGCTTCTCGGCGGTTCGGGGGACGACGATGAAGACCTCCAGTTCGCTGAACTACATTCAGCTGGTGCTGCTGCCCGTGCTCACCTCGCTCTTTGACCACTTGGCGGCCAACGAGTTCGGCGCCGACCTTCTCCTGAACGACATTCAGGTGGCCTGCTACAAGCTGCTCAACTCGCTGTACATTCTGGGGACGCGCCATTCGGAGCTGACGCACGGGCGGCAGTTTATCCGGGCGGAGCTGGACCGCCACCGGGCGGCCATTGGCAACTGCCTGGGCGCCTTTGCCTCCACCTTTCCGGTGGCCTTCCTGGAGCCCCATCTGAACAAGCACAATCGCCTGTGTATTCACGGGCAGAATGAGGAGCACTCGCTGGAGGCGCAGACGGTGTTGTCGGATTTGGGAGCTTCGTTGCCCACCCTCGATGAACTGATTGCGCAGATTGAGCGATTCGTCCTGAATGGCGGCAAGTACAGCAGCGAGCCGCACACCGTCGATGTGGTCATTCCCATGGTCTGCTCGTACCTGCCCTTCTGGTGGTCGCAGGGCCGGACAATGTCAATGTGGTCGGGGACAACTTCATCACCATGGTCACCACGGAGCACCTGAATGGGATGCTGAAGACCATTTTTAGTCTGATTCGCAATCACATTGGCGTGAAGAACTGCGGCTGGATGGTGACCATTGCCGGGCATGCCGGGCAGATTATCATCAACTCCTCGGATGCGCTGTTGGTGGATCCGGTTTTCCGCTGGCGGAGAAGATTAGCTCCAGGGTGGAGGCCGCCTTCCACAATGAGGAGCAGATGAGGGGCTTTCTGAAGAGCTCCTCGGAGGACACGGCCTCGGCGGAGACGGCCATTCAGGATGAGTTTAATCTGCTGGTGAGGGACGTGTACGCCTTCTATCCGTTGCTGATTAAGTACGTCGATATTCAGCGAGGTAAGAGGACTTTGGGAACTCTTTGTGTTTCGGATTTGTTTGATGACTGTTTTTTTGTTTTCCCAAAGCTCACTGGCTCAAGTGCAACATCATCGAGGCGGAGAAGCTCTACCACTGCGTGGCATGTGCTTCAACATCTGGTCAAAGTCGCAGTTCTTCCGCCGCGAGGAGCAGAACTTTATCTCGCAGAATGAGATTGACAACATGGCACTGATTATGCCCTCCAGTGGACGGGGAGGGCGCATTTCTGCCACCAAGAGCGACGTCTCGCAGGCGCAGAGCTCTCGCAAGGTATGATAAGGATGAAGATTTTATATGAATTGATAATGATAATTTTCATTATTTTCAGGTAAAGAAGAAGCGAGACGGAAAACGCGACAAGGACAAGGAGCTGGCCGCCAGTCTGATTGTCGCCTGCCTAAAACGGCTGCTGCCCGTCGGCCTCAACCTCTTTGCCGGCCGCGAGCAGGAGTGGTGCAGCACGCCAAGGAGAAGTTCCTCAAGCGAAAGCTCGATACGGACATCTTTGAGTACGTGAAGACGCAGCTGACGCTGCCCGACAAGATCGACCCCAGCGATGACATGTCCTGGCAGCACTACCTCTACAGTAAGCTGGGCAGCAAGAACCGGAATGGGGCGGTGCCGGCCATGTCCGTCGCCGCCGGCGGTGGTGGTGGTGGTAGTGCCGCCACCGGCAATGAGCTGGTCGCCGTGGAGAAGGTGCACGTCAAGGACCCCCACGTGGCGGCGGATCTGCTGGTCGAGCGCATCATCGACATGGCCAAGGTGCTCTACGGTCTGCACATGGTAATATGCCCGTTGATAGACTCTGCTTCCTTTTCTAGATTTTGACTAGAAAGTTGATTGCATGGCCCATTTTAACTTCTCTCTACTTTGCTATGTAGTAAACTGTGTGGTGTTTAACCTTTTTCCCCACCTTCGTCTAGTCGCTTACCAGTACTACCTACAATCGATACAATTTCAAGAAACGTTTGTTGTCCTTCTGCTCGGAGTTTTCATTAGACTGTCCTTTATCAATTTCGCTTAGCTTTAATCTCCCTCTCCTACTAACTGTCTTTCATCTTCCTCATCATCCTCACTCTTAACTCTGATTCGTTCCCCCCCTTTCCCTTTTCCCAGATCGACCACACCTCAAGCAAGGAGAAAAGCGTCTGGAGAAGCTGTGTGTCTAGCCAGCGGAAGCGCGCCGTCATCGCCTGCTTCCGCATGACCTCGCTCCATTCACTGCCCAGGTACGGTACTTTTTTTATAAACTTCATTATCTTGCACGAAATCCTCATCACTTCCCAAACGGTGGCAATTTTTGAAACTTTTATTAATACAATTAGAATACGCATTCCCTCCCTTTCTTTTTCCCTACTGACATTTCCTCACGAGCGTTTCTTGAAATTTGGTTTATCGATTTGGTAAGCGATATCTCCCACCTAGAGTCCAACTTCAAAGATTGTTGTGCACGTGTTCACCTGCATGAAAGTATTTACCTTCTCCTCAACCCGGAATGTTCTAGACTCTAGAGCAAATGTAGATGACATCTTTATTGTTGACTCTAACTTGAAATCTGTTTTTATAATCTTACTTTTGTGTTCACTTTGATATAATGGCTGCACGTGCAGATAAACGCAAGTTTGCACAAGTCAAACAGCGCGCTGCATGTGCGCCTCAGTGCCTCAAAGCGGCGAGCCATTCAGAAGGCAATGCTTAGCCCTCGACTATTCAAGATGCCCAGGTTTGCTATCAGTATTGTTGATGATAATAACCCATCTTTGTTGTGTTTACTAACCTTTTTCTAAGTTTTCAAACTATTGCCACCCGTTTGAGGAGTGCCCTGTTTTCAATTCTGACAATGATTCTAACATCTTTTTCTTTCCTTCCCCAGACATCGGGCGATGAACATCTTCCTCGTCACCTACTCTGACATCTGGCTGTCGGTGGAGAACGTCGGCCACGAGCAGCTAATTGAGAACAACACCGAGTCCTTTGAGGACGCGGAGAAGCAGCTGACCGGGAGGAGGACGCCTCGGTGAAGCCCGATCCGGTGGCGCAGCTGGTGAAGGCCTTCTCGAGGACGGCCACCACGGAGCACGGCGGGGCGATGAAGGAGGACACGCTGTACATGGACTACGCCTTCATCTTCTCGCAGAGCTGTGGCGGCTCCGAGGAGGAGGAGGAGGAGGAAGGGGAAGGGGGCGGTGAAGGGAGGAGGGCGGCGGCGGCGGCGAGGGCTCCTCCATTCACGAGCAGGAGATGGAGAAGCAGAAGTTGCTCTTTCAGCAGAAACGGCTCGAGTCGAGGGGCGTCGCGGAGATGGTCCTCCTCTACATTAGCGCCTGCAAGGGCATCGCCAGTCCGATGACGCTGAAGACCTTGAAGCTAGGTAAGCTTGACTTGTAAAAACAAAACTTTGCTAATCATTTTTCATACCGTTTGCAGGCATCTCCATCCTGAAGGGCGGCAACGTGGACATTCAGATGCGCATGCTGAAGCACCTGAAGGAGAAGAAGGACGTCGGCTTCTTCATCTCCATCGCCGGCCTGATGAACACCTGCTCGTGCTCGATCTGGACGCCTTTGAGCGCAATCAGAAGGCGGAGGGGCTGGGCGTCGGCGCCGAGGGCACCGCCGGCGAGAAGAACATGCACGACGCGGAGTTCACCTGCGCCCTCTTTCGCTTTCTGCAGCTGCTCTGCGAGGGCCACAACCTGGAGTTCAAATACCTCCGCACGCAGGCGGGCAACACCACCACCGTCAATGTGGTCATCGCCACCGTCGACTACCTCCTCCGCCTGCAGGAGTCCATCATGGACTTTTACTGGCACTACTCCAGCAAGGAGTGATCGACCCGTCGGGCATTGAGAACTTCTGCAAGGCGATCAACGTCGCTCAGCAAGTGTTCAGCACTCTGACCGAATCGATTCAGGGGCCCTGTCCGATGAACCAGCAGGCGCTGGCCCACTCTCGACTGTGGGACGCCGTCGGCGGCTTCATGTTCCTCTTTGCGCACATGCAGGAGAAGCTGTCGAAGAATAGCTCCCAGCTCGACCTGTTGCTGATGCTGCTCGACCTGCAGAAGGAGATGATCATCATGATGCTGTCGATGTTGGAGGGCAACGTCCTCAACGGGACCATCGGCAAGCAGATGATGGACACGCTGGTGGAGTCCGCCTCCAACGTGGAGATGATCCTCAAGTTCTTTGACATGTTCCTCAAGCTGAAGGACTTCACCTCGTCGCCGGCCTTCCAGGAGGTGGACAAGAAGGGCACCGGCTGGGTGACCGCCAAGGACTTCAAGAAGGTCATGGAGCAGCAGAAGATCTACACCGACGAGGAGATTGCCTTTCTCATGTCCTGCTGCGAGCCGAATCACGACGGGTACATCGACTACCGGGAGTTCACCGAGCGCTTCCACAACCCCGCCAAGGACATCGGCTTCAACCTGGCGGTGCTGCTCACCAACCTCTCCGAGCACATGACCAACGACCCGCGGCTGCAACGGTTCCTCGAGACGGCCAGCTCCGTGCTGACGTACTTTGAGAATTACCTCGGGCGCATTGAGATTATGGGCAGCTCGGGCCGGATTGAGCGGGTGTACTTTGAGATTGTCGAGGAGACCATCAGCCAGTGGGAGAAGCCGCAGATTCGCGAGTCGAAGAAGGCCTTTTCTACTCGATTGTAACGGAGGGCGGCGACAAGGAGAAGCTGGAGGCGTTTATCAACTTCTGCGAGGACGCCATCTTTGAGATGCAGCACGCCAGCAGCATCAGCATGGAGGAGGATGACGAGCCGAAGAAGGCGGGTAAGTGTTTTTGAGATGATTTTAGTTTTCAAAACTTTATCATCATTTTTCTTTCTTTCAGACGACTACCCCTACCCGGGCAACGAGGAGAAGGCCTCCTCCTTCTTTGACCCCGTGAAGACGGTGTGGGCCTTCCTCCTAGCAAAGATCACCGGCTTCTTTGGCTACTTCAAGCCCAGCTACCTGAAGAAGCAGTGGAACAGCCTCCTGCAGAAGACCTGGTTCGAGCTGGTCTTTGGCTTCTTCCGCGGCATCTTCAAGGGCGTCTACCTCTGCTTCTGGTCCATCTACGCGGTCAATCGCATGGTGCTGAGGGTGGTGCTGAAGCTGATGCTCGGCGAGTACGGCTACGTCGACGAGGAGGAGGAGGGCCTGGTGGCGGAGAAGGCGCCGCCGCTCAATTACGCCTCTATGGCGCCCTCGGCGCCCATTGCGTTGATGAGCGCCGAAGATGTGGAAAACGCTTCTGTCAGAGCGGATGGCATCTCGCTGCCGGCGGACGAGGGCATCGTCGAAGACATTAGTAAGTTTTTGAGTTTTAGAAAATGTAGTTAACTTTTTTTGCCCCTTTTTGCAGAAGATGAAGCCGCCGTCGGAGATCCTCAGCATCCACAACATCATCAACAGCATCAGCAACAACAGCAGCAACAACAGGCGGAAAACGGCGCCATCAAAACCTCCGTCCGCCCTGGGGAGCAGCACAACACCACCATCACCGAGGCGAGCATTCCCAGCTTCAGCACTGCGGAGAGCAACTACACGCCCATTACCTTTGCGGAGCCGCCTCAACAGAGGAAGGCGTCGTTGCTTGGACCTGACGGCGGAAAGTCCCAGTCTAGCGGCGGAGGCGGCGGCCTGAAGTCGTTGCCCTTTGACTTTAGCGGCTTCACCTCCCGATTCGTTTTCTTCCTCGCCCGGACGCTGTACACCGTGAAAACGATTGCCCTCGTCATTGCCTTCCTCATCAACGTCTTTCTCCTCTTCTACAAGGTCACTAGTATGCCCTCCTTCGGAGGAGGTAGTGGTGAGGTAGGGGATGATGATGGACCAGCCGGAAGTGGAGAGGTGGGCTCGGCGGAAAATTTAAGCGGCGGCGGAGGAAGTGGCAGCGGCAGCGACGAAGAGGACGACGTCATTGAGATGCTGCAGATGGGCGGCAACGAGTACCTGGAGCCGGTGCTCCGGCTGCTGGCCGTCATCCACTCGCTCCTCTCCTTTTGCATGCTCATCGGCTACTACTACCTCAAGGTGCCGCTCATTATCTTCAAGCGCGAGAAGGAGATTGCCCGGAAGATCGAGTTTGAGGGCCTGTACATCACCGACCAGCCGGAGGACAACTACGAGGCCACCTGGGACAAGCTGGTCATCTCCACCAAGTCCTTTCCCGTCAACTACTGGGACAAGTTTGTGAAGAAGCGGGTGCGGGCAAAGTACGCCGAGCAGTACGACTACGAGACGCTGAGCAAGCTGCTCGGCATGAGCAAGAGCAGCAGTGTTAATTTGGATGAGGAGGGCGGCGGCAGTTTTATTGCCTCCATCTCCAACTACGACTGGAAGTATCAGGTGTGGAAGGTGGGCGTCACCTTTATGGATAATGTGAGTGTTTGGATTGTTTTGGTTAATGTTTGAGTTTTTTACAGTGCTTTTTCTGTTTCTCCTTAGGTATTCCTCTACAACTTGGGCTACTTTTTGCTCTCGGTCCTCGGCAACTTTAGCTACTTCTTCTTTGCGGCTCACCTGCTCGACATTGCCGTGGTCATTCCCTCGCTGAAGACCATTCTGCAGTCTGTGACGCACAATGGCAAACAGGTGAGAGATGGGAGGCTAGGGAGTTGATAAGAAAATGGGGCTCATGTTGATAACTTTTTCCTGTCATCCACAGCTCCTGCTCACCGTCATGCTGCTCATCATCGTCGTGTACATCTACACCGTCATTGCGTTCAACTTTTTCCGCAAGTTTTACGTCCAGGAGGAGGACGACCAGCCGCCGGATCAGAAGTGCCACAATATGCTGACGGTTTGTTGTGCTTTTTGTGGTTGTGATTGAAATCAGTCTAATTAAATCTGTTCTTTCAGTGCTTCGTCTTTCACCTGTACAAGGGCGTACGAGCGGGTGGCGGCATCGGCGACGAGATTGAGTCTCCGGACGGCGACGAGTACGAAATCTACCGCATCGTCTTTGACATTACCTTCTTCTTCTTCGTCATCGTCATCCTCTTGGCCATTATTCAAGGTACAAACAAACTTTGGTATCACTACTTGGCAATGATAACAACTTCTTCTTCTTCTTCTTCTGCAACAAAACAGGTCTGATCATCGACGCCTTCGGCGAGCTGCGTGACCAGCTGCAGTCAGTGTCGGATAACATGGAGTCGAATTGCTTCATCTGCGGCATCAACAAGGAGTACTTCGACTCGGTGCCGCACGGCTTTGACGTGCACGTCGAGAAGGAGCACAAGCTGGCGAACTACATGTTCTTCCTGATGCACCTCATCAACAAACCGGACACCGACTACACCGGCCAGGAGACGTACGTCTGGGAGCTCTACCAGAAGCGGTCCTGGGACTTCTTCCCCGTCGGCGAGTGCTTCCGCAAGCAGGAGGAGGAGTTGAGCGGCGGCGGTGCCAACAAGGACTAAGAGCGTCCTTTTTTGTTTTTACTCATCATGTTTGCAAATCATAGAAATAAAGTCATTATTCTTGATGTACTTCTTTTAGTCTTTGTTTATGTTTATGTCAGACGATTTTTCTGAACATCACACCATAGATAAAGGGCTTCATAATTTATGAATCATAAGCTAAATTTGTCATGTTCAGCCAGGCGATTTTTTGACGCCACTTTCAAAATGGCGACGATGGTGGCGGTCAATAACGGAAACTATAATTTAATTTTTAATTGACTTTAAAACTAAAATTGACCATGTTCCCGTGACCCTAGAGCAAAAACTCTTCTATGGTTGCAATCCTCTCATTGAGTTCTTTCAGAATCTGCAATAAAAAGAAGGTGTTAGATTTTTGGCCAAATCGGCCAAGCCTGTAAGGCTATATAGCCTTGCAGATTTTGAAAATCTGACCAAAAAATCCGGTTTGTTGATGAGGTGCATCAGGAAGAACATGTAGTTCACCAGCTTGTGCTCCCCTTCTGCACCTGGAAAGGGAGACTGTAAGTGTGTCAGAGGAGAACAAGACTAGCAGCAGCAGCGGTGTTTTGGGTTACATAATAAACAGATTTTTGCTAAAATTACAATCAATAAAGTGTGGGGCGGAAAAGAAAAAGAGGTGAGCGCAGAGTACAGAGAAAGCAAGCACTCAGCAAGTGTTCAGCAGCAGCTAAGCTGCCGATGATGATTTGCCCGCACTCTCAGACGGCTGCTTCGAACTGGCTCCAGAGGCGGCGGCGGCGGAACTCTTTCCTTCTTTGGAAGTTCTACTTGCCTCCTCTTTGCCCTCAGAAGAGGCTCCGGTGGTCTCCGCTTTGGAGCCGGCTGCAGCACTGCTGGCCGCCGCCTTGGAAGTTCCACTCGATGGCTTGGAAGTTCCACCACTGGCAGCAGCAGCAGAGCTTCCATCCTTGGAAGCGCCAGAAGTAGTAGCGGCTGCTGAACCTTCAGTGCCCGAAGAGCCAGCCGCCGTTGCTGCCCCTGAAGAAGAACCAGCAGCGGAGCTTTTGGCCTTACTCGCCGCCTCTGACTTTTGTTTGCTCTGTGAGCCGCTGGCAGCACTGCCACTTCCCTCTTCAGCTTCGGTTGTTTTGGTTTTGGCAGCTGCAGAACTGCTCGACTTTGGTGCCTTGCTCGACTTGCTCGATTTGCTGCCCGACGCCGCCGCCGACGACGAGCCATTCTGACCAGTTCTGCTGGTCGGAGTTGAAGAGGCAGAAGTTCCTTCAGCAGCAGCAGCAGAGGCAGAAGATGATTTGGAAGCTTTAGAGCTCTTGGTGCTTTTGCCCTTGGAGGCTTTCGAAGCATCGGCACCCCCGCCTGAGCTGCTCGATGAAGAGGATGAGGAGGTTTTCTTTGAAGCAGCCGCCGATTCCTTGGTGCTCTTCTCCTTCTTCGAGGAGCCGCCTCCTGAGCTGACCGACTCCGACTCCGATTGTTTGCTTTTACTAGTTTTGCTAGTTTTGCTACCCTTTCCGCTCTTCTCCGGCGGCAGACTGGAGCTGTTCAGCTTGTACCCGGAGCCGGAGGCGTCAGCAGCAGTGGCAGAGCTGGTGGCCGTGGAGCTTTTCTTGCTGTCCTGACCACTAGCTGCTGAAGTGGCCGTGGCAGTGGCCGAGTCTTTGGTGCCAGCAGCAGCAGCACTAGCACTCGTGGTCGCCGGCTTTGAGCCCGAATCAGTGGCGCTCTTTTTCTTCTTCTTCTTCGAGTTAGCATCGGAAGCCACCGAGGAGGACCCTTTAGGCGACTTTTTCGACTTTTTCGACTTCTTCAGCACCGTGTCAGCACCCTCGTCATCATCACTGCCGCTGCCGCTGCCTTTCTTGCTCTTCTTCTTCCTCTTGCCGCTCTTTGAAGCTGCTGAAGATTTACCTTCAGCAGCCCCAGCAGCAGCCCCTCCTGACGGGGCCACCGTACTGCAGGCCTTCTGTATGTCGGTCTTATCGGCGGCGGCGTACTTCGCAAAGGGACTTCGCTCGTAGGGCTGAATCTTGGAGCGATTGGTCGCCTGGCTCTCCGCCGACTGGGCGTCCGCCGAAGCGGAGGAGGAGGCGGGAGCTTTAGAAGTGATCTTTGACGACGGCGGAACTTTACTTGAGGAGCTCTTCGGCTCTTTGCTGCTAGACTCCTTTGATGATGCCGGCGGTGGTGGTGGAGCCTTGCTCGAGGAGCTCTCCTTTCCGCTGACCGGCTCCTTGGACGCCTCCGAGCTGGGCGCCTCCTTGGAGGCAGTGGACGACTTGTGACTCTTGCCAGCTCGACTCTTGGGCACCGGGAGGAAGCTGCTCTTGGCCTTCTTCGAGCGACTGGGATCCAGCGAACTGGTGCCCTTCGAGTCCAGAACACTGCCTTTGCCGTCCTTTCCACCTTTGTTGTCCTTGGCCTTGCTGTCCGCTGAAGGAGTGAGGCCGGCGGCTGAAGAAGCAGCACTGCTGGAGGCCTTTGACGCATTCTCAACCATCTTGAAGAAGCCCTCCGGGCGGTGGAAGATCTTGGAGCCAAACTGCGAGTCGGTGGAGAACTTTTTCTCCTCCTTGGTCAGCTCGCCCTTTTTCTTTCCTTCGCTGTTGTTGCTGCTACTGCCGCTGCTTCCGCTGCTTCCACTGCCACTGCTGGTCTTTGTTTTGCCATGAGAACCCTTTCCCTTTGCGGATTTACTTTTGGCTTTCTTGTTGGACTTGGCCATCTTCACCAGTGTTGATTTGTGTGTTGTGCTCTGCGGCGGTGGTGATGGTGGTGGTGTTTCAGCGGTTTGTTCGTTTGTTTGAGCTATCAAAAGTGGTGACCAGTGAAAGTGGTGTTGATGATGAGGCGAAGTGGTGCTGATGATGCAAGTGTTAGAACTTTTGCAGGGTGAATGTGCAAAAGTGGTGATGAGCAGCTAGTTAAGCTACCGGCGATGCAGCATTGTTGTTTTGGGTATAGCTTAGCTGTGTAGGAAAATAGAACATGAAGAAGAAGTGATTCCGCCATGATTCTTCCCTTCCGAGAAGTGCTTTGCTCTTGAGCGGAGAACGTGATTCTGTTGTTGTGCTAGTTACTTTGTCTACGGAGGGGCACTGCCAGAAGTGGCACTGAACATGTGCTCATTTAGTTGGCTCATTTCCAAATTCTCTCGCTTTTCCTGCTTTGCACTTTGCTCTGAACTGCCCGAAACATCTCTTGATTCTCTATTCTCTGGTTCCTAACTGAGGCCATGCCGCCTCGACGCCCACTCACGGACCTTTGTCTCATCGCCGTCATGAAGATGCTGACCCCCAATGATCAACTGAAGACGGCCCAAATGAGCCCTCGATGTGCCAAACTGGTGCGAGCTGCCAATCGACGAGTGAAGATGCTGGTCATTGCAGGTTCTGATTACTTTGAAGGCGAGAAGATTAGATATCATCTGAACCGTTTCTCTCTTGCATCAAAGCCCAGTATGCAGCTGTTGCCAGCAGGTGGTGAACCCTTTCCCGACTATCCGATGACCACCACCCGAATCAGCAAGTGGAACTGTCTGCTGGTGAACGAAGATCAGCATCTCGACCAGCCAACTGTTGAGCAGATTGTCAATGCCTTCTCTGCCGTCATCGATCTCAAGTTTGACAATATCTTCACCAACAACATCAGTGAGAACCTGATTGCCCTGTTGGAGCATCATGAGTGGACTAATCAACTGACCAGCTTGGCGGTGTTTGGTTGGAGTGGCAATCTGTCCACCGAGCACCGTCTCATCTCTGCCATCAATGCACTTTCTGCCCTTCAGTGCCTGACCATGCGCTATTATGACAGTGACCAGCTACCCGAACTGTCCATACTGTCTCAGCTGAAAGTGATTGTCATCCGTGTGGGCGATAGAGCCAAGGCGTCTTTCAGCGCTCCCTGGAACATCACGCCGCCAGCAATGTCGATCTGCAGGTGCACCTGATTGGCTATGACTATGACAGTCTGTTTGGTCTCAGCGAGCCCGTTCGTAGGCGAATCCTTCGTGTGGGCAATTTTATGCTCTTCCGCAGCAGTGACGATGTATCTCTTCTCTGCCGTCAGTTGCCCTCCCTCACCTCGGTCTCTGTCAGCTGCAGTGAAGCACCTCAGCTGAGAGCATTCTTCACTGCCCTTTCCACCCTTTCACAGCTGGTCCACTTGAAGGTTGTGATATGTTGGAGCGTGAAGAGGGGAACCAGTTTGTGGAGCCCACGCAGCCCCTTCGTCCCCTGGCTCAGTTGACCTCCCTTAAGGCGTTCGATCTGCAACTGAACCTGCACTCTCACGAACAGATGCAGTGGTTGAAGCACCTGCCGGTGACAATGCCTCGACTGCAGGCCATTCATCTTGAGGCCTTCAGCTGTGCTAGCTGGGGTGTTGTTCTCGACGGTTATCTTCGAGGTGGATATAGCGAAGACACAAGTCCAAGCATCTCGACTGCTCTCGAATGCTTCCGTGCCACTCTTCCCCTGCTCCATCCTGGTGTTCCTCATGGACCGAATCATTTTGGGCTGGATGAAAGCCGTACCCTACTCTCAAGCAAGTGATGTCCACCAGCGAGTGATCATTCGGTCAGTGTTCAGCTCTTGTTTCACCAATTGAATATTTCTCTAATGTTACCTATTTTTATTACTGCAGGAACAATACCTCCGATACCTTTCCCTGAAACCACAACCAACAGATTCATCTTTGCAGAAAGCGCATTTTATTCTTTGCTTAGCGCGCGCGTACTCTTACTCATTCATTCAGCTGAGAACAGACATACAAAGAGGAAACGAAAGAGATGTAAGAAACAGAAAAAAGTGAAGTGAACAACAATAAAGTTGATAGGAAAGAAGAAAAGATTGGCTGATAAACAGTCGATGGGGTAGTGTATGGCCTGTTGCAGTGTTGGATGCGTTTATGGGCGGGCGGTAAAAGCGTGGTTCATTTTCAAGCAAGCAAACAAGACACTCATTTGAAAACAGCAAGTGAGCAAGTGTATAAAAATACAGTTGTCAATAAGAGTGAAATGCCACAAATATTTTTTTTGTGAAATAGTAAAAACAAGTTATGTTTCACATTACATCTTGCTCTGCTAGCAAGCAAAAAAGTAAAACATTTAAAAATTTGTTTGTTTTCTTCAAAGTTCTTCTCAAAAAAATTAAACTTTGAAAAATATGAGATTTGAAAAAACGGCGCTTGAAGCGCCGTTTTTTCAAATATCTCATATTTTGTAAAGTTCTTGCAACTTTAAATTTTGATTTTTAAACTTGCTGAAAATTTTTATTTTATATAAGTTTTGTGATTATCTGCTTCGACATTTGTGTGATCAATCAGACTTGTTGATTTTTATCTATTTTACAGCGGCTCACCCTGGCTTCACTTGACTTACCAAGAACGCCCGCCGCCTCGGGCCTCGCTCGCTCCGCTCGCGAGACCCTCGTCGGCGGACGTTCTTGGTAAGTCAAGTGAAGCCAGACCTCGCCGCTTTGTACCGTGAACTGCTAAACTTAGATAACTTGTCCGGCGGCTCACCCTGGCTTCACTTGGGCGACCGCCAACGCCCGCCGCCTCGGACCTTGCTCGCTCCGCTCGCAAGGCCCTCGGCGACGGGCGTTGGCAGTCGCCCAAGTGAAGCCAGACCTCGCCGCCTTGTGCCGTGCACCGCTACCTTACATTTATGTCTAGGTCAGCGGCTCACCCTGAAGTCACTTGGGCAATGTGCAACGCCCGCCGCCTCGGACCTTGCTCGCTACGCTCGCAAGGCCCTCGGCGGCGAGCGTTGCGCATTGCCCAAGTGACGTCAGACCTCGCCGCCTGGGTGGTGCACTGCCCCCGCATCACAGTGCTCTCCCGGCAGCCCAGGGCTGCGGCGGCAGCTGCAACAGCGACACGCGATAAGCAAGCGCTCACAGGCTGACGCGAACGCTGTGGCTGCAGCGGCAGCATTACGAGCATGCGCAGTGCAGTCAAAACAAACCACAAATCAGAAAACTCAAAAGAAAACGCTCCAAACTTTTCTGGTTTTCTGGTCAACCAAAAGGTTTAAAAAGATGCCAACATAGACACAGACTAATTAAGAGTCGGGGAATCTGATGCTGCGCTTAAAAATGCTATCGGAGTTCATTTAGTATTTAATATGGCTTATCTAAAAAGTGACTATAATCAGATAAGGCACTTCCGGTTACTTTATTAAAATTCTGTAATAGCCATTTTGTGGCGGCTATTTTTCTAATTACTACAGTCAAAACCCCATCTTTCTAGATTCAGTAACTTTTTTTATACAGCCAAAAATGCAAATGACTACAAACAGATAATCTGCCATATTAAATACCCCCGGTTATCTGATCAACTTGAATTTAGTATCATTAGAAAGATGCCATTTAGTTTGATCTACTGGTGAAAACCGTATTTCAATAGCATCAATAGCTTTTTTTCTAGAGTCAAAAGAGTGAGTGCAGAGAGAGGGAGAAACTGTTGGATTTTAGGGGTTGTAGGGATTATAAAACTTCTTGAAAATTTTAATTTTATCAAGTTTTGTTGATTAGCGGATTGACATTTGTATGACCAATAAAACTGATTGATTTTAATGTATGTTACAGCGGCTCACCCTGGCTTCACTTGACTTACCAAGAACGCCCGCCGCCTCGAGCCTCGCTCGCTTCGCTCGCGAGACCCTCGTCGGCGGACGTTCTTGGTAAGTCAAGTGAAGCCAGACCTCGCCGCTTTGTCCTGTGCACTGCTAAACTTATTTGATAACTTGACCGGCGGCTCACCCTGGCTTCACTTGGGCGACTGCCAACGCCCGTCGCCTCGGACCTTGCTCGCTACGCTCGCAAGGCCCTCTGCGACGGGCGTTGGCAGTCGCCCAAGTGAAGCCAGACCTCGCCGCCTTGTGCCGTGCACCGCTACCTTACATTTATGACTGGGCCAGCGTCAAACCTTGACGTCACTTGGGCAATGTGCAACCCCGCGCATCGGACCTTGTCGCTGCGCTCGCAATGGCCCGAGGCGGCGAGCGTGCCATTGCCAAGTGACGTCAGACCTCGCCGCCCTGGACTGTGCACTGCCCCGCATCACAGTGCTCTCCCGCAGCCCACGCTGCGGCGGCAGCGGTGTCGATAAGCAAGCGCTACAGGCTGACGCGACGCTGTGCTGCAGCGGCAGCAGGACGAGCATGCGCTGCAGTTCAAAACAAACCAAAAGTCGGAAACTCAGAAGAAAACGTTTCAAACTTTTCGGGCTTTCTGGTCAACCATAAGGTTTAGAAAGAAGCCAACATAGACACAGACTAATTAAGCTAGGGGAATCTGATGTGCGCTCAAAATGTTACTCGGAGTTCATTAGTATTTAATATGGCTTATCTAAAAAGTGACTATACAGTAAGGCACTCGGTTACTTTATCAAATCTGAAATAACCATTTGTGCGGGCTATTTTCTGATCACCTCAACCCCTGTGTCTGGTTTAGTAGTTTTTTAATATGGCCAAAAGATAATGACTGAAAACAGATAATCCGCCTATTAAACTACTTCCGTATCTTGATCAACTTGAATTTAGTATCATTAGAAAGATGCCATTTATCTCGATATACCGGAAAAAACCGTTTCTCAATAACATAAGTAACTTTTTTTCTAGAGTCAAAAGAGTGCGTTAAGAGAGAGAGAGAGAGAAACTGTTGGATTTTAGGGGTTGTAGAGATATTAACACATAGTAGTAGCAAGAATAAAACCATTCCAGTGTGCTTTGCAAACATTGATTAAATCAATTTGAATTTTTGTTGTGCTGGTCGTTTTCAATAGTTACAATCTCTACGGAGGGGCACTGCCAGAAGTGTCCACTGGACATGTGCTCAGTTAGCTCATTTCCAAATTCCCTCGCTTTTCCTGCTTTGCACATTGCTTTGAGCTGCCCAAAACATCTCTTGATTCTCTATTCTCTTTTTCTCAACCGAGGCCATGCCGCCTCGACGCCCACTCACGGACCTCTGTGTCATCGCCGTCATGAAGATGCTGACCCCCAATGATCAATTGAAGACGGCCCAGATGAGCCCTCGATGTGCCATTCTGGTGCGAGCTGCCAATCGACGAGTGAAGATGCTGGTCATTGCACGTTCGAATGATTTGGAGTGGATTCAATCTGAAATCAACGCCTTCTCCCTTGCATCAAAGCCCAGTATGCGGCTGTTGCCAGCAGGTGGTGAACCCTTTCCTGACTATCCGAGGACCACCACCCGAATCAGCAAGTGGAACTGTCTGCTGGTGGACGAAAATCTGCATCTCGACCAGCCAACTGTTGAGCAGATTGTCAATGCTTTCTCTGCCGTCACCGATCTCAAGTTTCACAATATGTGCCGCAACATCAATAGTGAGAACCTGATTGCCCTGCTGGAGCATCATGAGTGGACTAATCAACTGACCAGTTTGGCGGTGTTTGGTTGGAGTGGCAATCTGTACACCGAGCCCCGTCTCATCTCTGCCATCAATGCACTTTCTGCCCTTCAGTTCCTGGCCACGGGCTATTATGGCAGTGACCAGCTACCCGAACTGTCCATACTGTCTCAGCTGAAGGCGATTGTCATTCATTTAGGCGATATAGCCGATGGCGTCTTTCTGCGCTCCCTGGAACATCACGCCGCCGGCAATGTCGATCTGCAGGTGCACCTGCATGGCTATGACTATAGCCGACTGTTTGGTCTCAGCGAGCCCGTTCGCAGGCGATTCGTTCGTGTATGCAATATTATGAAATACTATGACAGTGACAATGTATCTCATAACTGTCGTCAGTTGCCCTCCCTCACCTCGGTCTCTGTCGGCTGCATTAGAGCACCTGAACTGGGAGCATTCTTCACTGCCCTTTCCACCCTTCCACAGCTGGTCCACTTGAACATGATGCTAAATTGGATGCGTCAAGAGGAGAACCAGTTTGTGGAGCCCACTCGTTCACTGGCTCATTTGACCTCTCTTAAGGCGCTTGATCTGTCACTAAACCTGCACTCTCACGAACTGATGCAGTGGTTGAAGCACCTGCCGGTGACAATGCCTCGACTGCAGGTCATTCATCTTCTGAACTTCAACTGTGCTAGCTGTGGTGTTCCTCTCGACGGTTATCTTCGAGGTGATTATAGCGAAGCCACAAGTCCAAGCATCTCGACTGCGCTCAAATGCCTCCGTGCCACACTTCCCCCCCTGCTCCATCCCGGTGTTCCTCAGGACCGAGTCATTTTGGGCTGGGATGAACCGTACCCTACTCTCAAGCAAGTGATGTCCACCAGCGAGTGATCATTCGGTCAGTGTTCATCTCTTGTTTTGCCAATTGAATCTTTTTCTAATGTTCTCTATTTTTATTACTGCAGGAACAATACCTCCGATACCTTTCCCTGAAACCACAACCAACAGATTAATCTTTGCAGAAAGCGCATTTTATTCTTTGCTTAGCGCGCGTACTCTTCTTACTCATTCATTCAGCTGAGAACAGACATACAAAGAGGAAAAGAAAGAGATGTAAGAAACAGAAAAAAGTAAAGTGAACAACAATAAAGTTGATAGGAAAGAGAAAAAGAGAAAGGTTGGCTGATAAACAGTCGATGGGGTAGTGTATGGCCTGTTGCAGTGTTGGATGTGTGGGCGGTAATATGTACAGGAGAAGGAGGAAGAGGTAAACTTGTGAAATTAAATGGAGTAAAAGTTAATGGTACAAGATGATGATGGTCGATGAAAGTATGGTACAGCTTTGTACAGTGGGAAAAGTCGAGTCGAGTTGAAAAAGAGGGAGAACAAAACGAGAGCAAAAAGTATATCACAAGTAGAAAGAAGAAGTAGTAATAGAAGAAGAAGGAAAAGTGAAAAACAAGGACTGAATCACAATGTGTAGTGTAGGAGGAGAGAAGAGGGAAAAATGGCAATGGAGGAGAAAACCAACTTCTTGATTAGCACTCACTGGCCAGGTGGTGCCGTCCACCGGCGGCGGCCATCTTCATCATGTGGTGGGCGGCAGTCAGAGTGCCAGTGCCACCACCGTTCATCATCTCCGGGGGTGAATGCTGCTGCTGATGATGGTGGCCACCGCTGCTGCCGTGGTCACAGAGCTTGTGGTCCGTCAGCGTACAGCACCGGACAGTGTCACCGTCGAGCAGGGCAACCGTTTGCTGTTGCTGCTGTGATGATGTTGATGATGGCCAGCAAAGCCATTCTGCTGCTGCTGCTGGTGGAGCATCTTTCCATTGAGCGTATTGTCGCGGACAATGGCGGGCAGGTGCATGCCTGGTGGGGAAAGAATTGAGGTTAGTTTTACCGGGTTTAAAAGGGCTTTTTAAGAACTTACTGTTGATGGCGCCGTGCTGCAGTGTGTGGTGCTGCTGCTGCTGCTGTTGTTGCTGGTGGTGTCCACCAGGGCTGCTCAGGTAGCTGCTGTTGGGCTGGAGGCGCATGTGCTGGGAGATGTCTCGATGCGACTGCCGACCGAGAGTGGCCAGAATCTGCGAGGGCAGTGGCTGACCATTTTGATTGGAGTTGATCCTCGACTGCTGCTGCTGCTGCTGCTGCTGAGCCGTCCTCACCTGGTGATTGGTGAGCGAGCGCTCAATGGCGGGCAGCAGCAGCTTCGCCACGTACGGGTCCTCGTCGATGCACTCGTAGATGTGCTCAATCATCTGCGTCAGCCGCCGGCAGCCGTAGTCAGAGTTGGAGACGTCGTCGCCGTTGGCAGTCATTCCCGGCAGTGTGATCTGACTGAGGCCGGCCAGGGCCGCACTGAGCTGACTCTGCTGAAGGGCGTTCAGATTGTGGTGGTGATTCTGCTGCTGCTGATCAAGGCCAATGGTGGACTGGGCTTGTGAAAGATGACTGGGCGTCATGCTTTGTCCTCCTTGGCCACCCCCCATCAGCTGACTGCTGCCACCGCCAATCAGCGGCTGGTCGGCGGTGGGCGTGCTGGCGGCGGTGGCCGTCTCGCTCTGCAGCTGACTTCCATTGCCTCCGCCCTTAACTCCTCCGAGAAGTTCATTGAGGTACACAGCGAGGTTCGGGTCGCCGGACACTCGAGGGCATTCTTGCACCAGATGAGGACGACTGCTGCTGCTGTAGGTGCTGCGTCAGACTGGTGATTGGTGGCGGCGCTCATGGGGGGATTGAAGTCCATTCGAGCCCATCAGTAGATGTGCATGTTGGCAGCCATCGGCGACCATCAGTTGCGACGGTGCCTGCTGTCGATCCGATTGTGGTGAAGCCCGCCGGCCATGCTGACGCTGAAGGCGTCACGTTTGTGCCACCTGCTCGAGCCGAAAAGGCCCTCAAGGGCGGAGAAAGATAGCACCGACGGGCGCCATGCCAGCGCCCGTCCGGTACTCGCCACGACCTTCTCATCAGCCACAGCAGGCGATGAAGATGAGGGCCTGAGGGAGTGGCCACCGTAACTGAGTACGCCATGACCAGTTGGAGCGGTGGAGAGGTGGGACGCCAAAGGTCCAGGTGGGCCAAGGGACGACGGACAGGGCAAAGGGGTGCGCACCAGACGCTGAAAAGAAAAGGAAGTTATGAAAATTCCAAAACCCAACAAACAAAGGTCTGCATCCATACCGAATGGAGGTGTCGCGGCTGTGTCGGCAGGGAGTACGAGGGAGGTGGTGAGCGGCGCGGGGTCACCTTCAGCTGAGACTGCTGCTGCTGGGCCATCGCCTCTGGGGACGGCAAAGGCGGAGAAGGGAGATCATGGCCACTGTCCGCTGCCGTCACTGCCATTCCACGTCGCGGACGTGGATGGCCCCATGACGCTCATGGCGAGGGCGAGGAAGGAAGGCATGGCAGGCAGGACGGCCAGCGCCGGCCCCAGGAAAGTCCACACAAAGTGTTGTCCAAACCGGAGCCACATGTCTGAATCCGTAAGGAGGAGCGGGTCTCGCAAGGGCGGCGACAATGACAACGGGCAGGGACCCGTATGCGACCAGCGTGTAGGCGGTCAGTCGGTGCGGCGGTGGCTGTCAAAGACCGTCACCAGCATGGTGTACAGCTGCAGGCCCTCGAAGAACATCCAGAGGAAGGCGGCGAGGAAGAAGTAGTGCAGGGCGATGGCTATCAGGCCGCACAGTAGCTTGACGCGCGTTTCGTCGATTCCAAGCAGGAAGATCGTCTCCGCGACGAGGAGGCAGGCGCAGAGGTGCTTGTGGATGGAGTTGCGGATTGATTTGAGGCTTCTGGAAACAGGAGAAAAAATAAGTTTTAGTAAAAGCTTCAACAAAATAAAAACAAAACTCTTACCGATACACAGAGAGCGTAATCAGCGTCAACGTCAGCGCCACAATGGACACGGCACAGCCGACGCGGGTGATCATCTTCAGAGCGTACTCGTCGCCGGAGCTTAGCTGTAGAAGATAATAAAAGAAAGAATGTTAAAACTTTGAACATTTTAAAAAACAAAAAAACCTCTCTTACCGGAACATTGGCCACGTCCATCAGTACGGCAAAGTTGGTGAGGTGGTTGCAGCGGCAGACGGTGTGCGACCGATTGCTAGTGACCGTCTGGCAGCCGGCCGTCGACCAGTCTGCTCGCTTGATGTCCCAAAAGGCGCACCGCCCGTTTGTCACATTGTCCACCGTCAGGTGGCGAAGGGTGAGCTCCAGCGGGGCGGAGAGGGGCGTCGAGAGGCGGTCGTAGACGGAGGCGCGACGACCACTTCCGCTGCTGCTGATTTGGTGGTGGTCGCTGGCGATGATCAGTCCGACGACGTCAGAGTTGACGATGGTCACTGCTGAAGAGGAGGAGGAGGCGGATGAAGTTGGAATGTGTCCTGAACCTTGAGCAGCTGCTCGGTAGTTGTGGCGACCATTTGCCGTCTGGTAAGGATTGACAAAGACGGGCGGCTCCTCGCGGTCGCTGTTCATGAAGCTGCGCTCCGCTTGCGGAGAGCCTGTAGGTTGAGTTTGAAGGTTCTGAGCTTCGTATGAGGCAGAGAGGTGTCGCGGCTTGAGCAGGCCCGCCAGCCGCCGGTAGATCATGAAGACGATCTTCACCTGGCCGTTCTCGTTGGCGTGCTCCACCAGCGCCTCGTAGGGCAGGTAGGCGGACACCTCGGTGGGGCGAGTCGCCCAGGGTCGGTGAGGGGATTTCATTGTGTTGCGAACTGCCGGTGCTGAGCACCAGCGGCAGACGGAGGCCGTGCTCGAGAGCGGCCAGCGAGTGGACGTGCACGGAGACCACTGGGAAAAAAATTAGAAGGTTAGTTTTCGAAAATGTTTTGAGACTTTTAAAAGAGGGGACTCACAGATATTATTATGCGTGCGGACGTAGTTGTAGTTGGGCTGGGAGCGGACGTCGGCGAGCATCGTCGCGACGCTCTCCAGGGCGCCGGTCATGGAGCCGATGGCGAGGCGCTGGTCCTGGGCGGTCAGCTCGTGCCAGCTCTCCATCTGAATCTCCTCCAGGAGGTTGCTGGCAACGTTCAGCACCGACTAATGATAAAAAAAAGATGATTAGGTCAAATCGTTCCTTTAAACTTAAAAAATTGCACTTACATTCAACAGCTCCTTAATCACATTGGCCCTCCGCTCCTGGTCCTCCTCCTTGAGCGACTCCTCCAGGTACGTCTCCAGCCGACTGACCAGCTGCTTGACAATGTCCGCGGCGCGAATCAGATCGCCGCTGTACATCTTCTTCCCCTTCGCGCCCTTCGCCAGCTCCTCCGCCATCGTGAACATCGAGTCCTTGTGCGAGCGAAGCCGCCCCACCAGATGCGTCACCCAGAGGCTGCTGCAGTTCGGACATGTCCGGCAGGCCGGGGTCCAGGTGGGCACACCGCCGGCGTCGGTGGTGCACGCCCAGCGGCTGGTGCCCTCGGCGCCCTCAGGGCACGGTTGCATCGCAACCTGTCCGGCCGCGGTCCAGTTCCAGTTGAGGCCCTTCGCGTACATCGGGTGACAGTGGTCGTAGAGGAGGGTGTCAAGTGGGGGCATCACCACGTAGGTGGCCGTCTCCACGGGAATGCCGTTCTCATTGGAGCTGGAGTTTGGGTCGAGCAGGCCGTGGCTGGGGTCGGCGGGGTTCAGCGGCGATGAGGTGAAGGTTTGGTGATGGTTGTTGTAGTCATTCCCGAGGGGAAAGTCCTTGGGCGGCTTCGGTGGCTTGGCGGTGGGCTCCATCGAGGGCTCCACGACGATCACCGGCTGCTGTTCCTTGTGGTGGTGTGTGATTGTTGTGATTGTTGTTGTCCGGCTGAGAGTCTTCTCGGTCGCTTCCATACGGGCTGATCGGCTTCTCTTGATCCTCATCATCATCTTCATCACCACCACCATTATCTTCCGAATCGTCATCTCCGTTGTTGTTGTTGTTGTTGTTCGAAAAGTCCTGCGGCGGCGGCTGAGGCGGTCGCACCACGACCGGAGGCTCATGGTGGCCAAAGTGTGGTCCGATCAGCGTGCCTGCCTCTGAGCCGTGGTGATTACCATTGTTGTTGTTGTTGTTGTTGTCATTCTCCATCTCCTCCTTCTCCTTGTCGCCGTTGACGCCAAAGTCGAGAAAGGGTCGCTGAAGAGGTGAGGAGGATGTGGCACCTGAAGAGGCCGAAGACGAGGGCTGCGGCGCCGAGGGAGGCTCCGGGAAGAGCATCAGCGGTGGAATGGTCGAGTGGTGGTGATTGTGGTTGTGGTGGTGCTGCTGGTAGGGATTGTGGTGGGATGGCGATCGAGGATTGCCACTGCTCGGTCCCATGATCATGTCCGGGTGGTGGTGATTGTCTGAATGAATAACAAAGAATTAGAATCGTGAAAAAATAGAAGGAAATCTAGGGTCAGGTAAAGTGTAAATAGTAAACAGAAAACAGAAAAACAGAAAAGCAAAAAGCAGGCAAAACAAAACAAAACCAAAAGGGATTCTCTTCTATGCGGCTGTTTGTTGTAAGTTTACTACCTTTGACGCACTGGTAGTGCGCCTCGAGGTACTTGAGCGTGCCAGGACAAGGATTGCCAAAGAGGTGAGTAGAGGCGGGCACCTTGCAGTAGGACTTGGAGCCGCAGCTGAAGGTGGTTGATGTTTTGGTTTTGCAAGGTTTTTGGTTAGCATTGGTTAGAGCGCAGGTGTTGTTAGTGTGTTGTGGTTAGTGGAAAGATAGATAGAAGAGAAAGAGAAGAAAGAAAAAAGGAAAGCATCGGTTAGTAAAATCAAGCTCAGTGGACACTTACCGGATGAGGAGACTGAATCTAGGGAACCGGCCACCGCCGGCGACGAGGGCCTGAATCCCGGTGCGGTGCAGTTGAAGTGCACCTCGAGGTACTTGTGCACCCGGGGACAGGCGTCCTCGCCCAGGCTGGCCACCGTCGCCTCTAGACTACACTTGGAACGACCGGCGCACCTGAGGGGAATAAATGGGAGGGGGAAGATAAACAAAACATATGAGTAAAATATTGAAATCAATCGAATCGAGAAGGAAGAAGACAAATGAGCAAAAGTTCAAGAGTGAGCAACGCTGTCAATTGATTACCACAGAAGTGCAACTATGCAATCGATCACACACACACTGCAAAGATACTGTTTAGATAACCGATAAATGTGTGTGTGTGAGTGTGTGCGTAGATTCCCATGGTCGCACAGTTGGAAGCAGAAGCAGAAAAAAGCAGCAAAAATTTGCATGCGGAATCAATCGGAATCGATCAGAGAGCTGCTGCACTCTTTCTACCAACAACTACCAACAGCTTCAGAAGCTGCTGATGCCGTGCGACTGCTGACCACAGAAAAAAACGGCAAGCAAACTGAGGCAATTCAGTGCTGCCGATGCTGCTGCTGCTGCATCACTTGATTAATGATCTTGCTCAACTCTGGCAACTCTGCTTCCCAGGGCTGCTTTTGCTCGGCTCGACTCGGCTCAGTTTGGCAGTAGTCCTACGACTACTACTTCTAATTAATTGGCAGTGGAAAGAGAGAGAGAGAGGGATGAAGGGTGAGAATTGGCCGGCTGCAGGCTGAACTGCTGCCTGAGATAATGCACAGATGCCGGTCAGAAGAGGAGAACAGAGGAAATAAATGAGATCAAGGAAGAAGAAGCAGACAGACAATATCTGTGGTCAGTGCGTAGGAGCGAAAGTGGCCACCGCCACGAGCTCCTCTCAACAACTCCTTCTTCTTCTACTTCATCGTCATAAAAATAAATCAAGCCCTCATCTTCTCCCAAATGCAGCAGCAGCTGAAATCCTAACTGATTAGAATGGAACTACTGTCTTTTGTTGTCCATTTCCTCATTTTTTGTTCCCTGCAGCAGCAGAAAAGCTCAATTCCCTACACCTACTCTCTACCTAAACACACTAAACTTTTCTTTTTTGTTTCTAAAAAGCTTCCCAGTTTTTAGGAATCAGTTCAGGCTCACCTTTCCTCGATGACCTTAAAGGATCGGCGCGACATGCAGTCGACGCTCCACTCGACGTTGCCGTGTTCATTGCAGACGCTGATGCTGAAGCGGCCAAAGTTTGCCCTGATCAGGTTGATGTGCGTCCCCTCCTCGCAGGCAATCTCCAGCGAGCTGCCCTCGCAGGCGTACAGTGTCCGGTAGCGAGGGCGGCGAGGAGTGCTTCCGGCCGGGGCGAGGGCCTTGCCAGAACTTGATGAGGATCCATCAGAAGATATCACCGCTGAAGAACGGCAGCGGCCTCTGCTGATGAAGAAGAAGAGGAGGAAGAAACTGAGGATGATGCAAGTGATGATCCCCCGGTGACCACTCCAATGCCAATGGCAGATGGTGCCGCCGCGGCTGAGGCTGCCGCCGCCGCCGATGATGATGATGACTGATGAGAGGCGTGATGACTGATTCCGCCGCCAAATTCTGTTTGAGAGAGAAAAAAGAAAAGTTAATTACCAAAAGCTCAAGTTTGGGTGAGTGTGTTTGTTGTGTATGTGTGCTGATGATGTCATCGAATAGCCCGGATCGGTCAGTTCGAAGAGAAAGAGAAAGAGCGAAAAAAGAATAAAAGTGAATTTGTTTCTGGAGTAGCACACACTACCTCCTCTCAAGAGGATTAGCAGAGTGGATGATCAGAGAGAGGCAGTCTGTTCCATTTCGGTCTGTTATATTCTGTTGGCCATTTGGCAGCTATGGCGGCCATTTGCGTCTGGGGTCTCATCCACCAACAGAACAGTGGTCCCAGGACAGCCACACAGACGCACACAGACGCACACACACACTGACCGACATTCGGCCAAAAGTTAATTACCAATTCAATTGAAGCTGCTGCATCTCTCTGCTTCCATGACTCATCATCATCATCAACATCAAAGTGTGCTGATGAAGAAAAAAACAGCAAAAAAAATTAGCATCACGGACACACACGTGCTGCCACAAGATCAGATCGTCTATGCATATCGTCAGAGAGACCTCGTGAAAACGTGTAAATGTGCCGAAAACAGAGATGAGAAGGGAAAGAAAAAGACACACATCAGACAGCTGCTTCCTTCAAGCTGCCTGGCTGGCTGGCTCAATTAATTGCCGCCAAAGTACACCACTTTTTGCTGTTGCTTAAAAATGCTCTGAAGGCCCAGCAAGTAAGCAAGTAAAGAAGATGTGAAGCTTATTAAAGCAGACTTGGCGGCAGTCAAACGCGCACAGTGGCACTGAAAATTAATTACGTGTCACTTCGAATGAGCTAGCTGGCTAACCTCTGACTTTTCCTCCTCATCTCACTCAAACTGAAAAGGTCCATCATCACCGAGGCACCGGATTGGAGATCTGCAAAAATCGTCGTCGTCGTCGTCTGCTCTTGATGTTCAATGCTTGATGCTCATTCGACTTGGCATCATCACCGCTTTGACTGTGGCTGGATTCGATCAGCAGAAGCAGTGGCCAGACAGTCAGACAGTAGCAGCAGCAGCTCATTTTCCACTTGCACAGTAGTCCAAGTGGAAAATGAGCAACAGCCACCGCCACCAAAACAACCTGTGCTGCTGCTGCAGAGGTTGAAATAACGCGAGAAGACAGTTGACTGATGAGATAATGAGACGGTGCTGGCAGTGCTGGCTACCTTTTGCCTGCCTGCTTCTGCCTCTCTCTTTCTAAGACAAATGGACGACTTTTACCTCTGGGCCATTGGCAAGGCAAGGCAAGGCGAGCAGCAGCAGCAACACTAAAGGTCGCGCATCACCGACCAATCGACAATCTTTCCTTCTCTTTCTCCCGCTCTGGAGAATCGACAATCTTGGACGCAGTGACAGGTAGTCAGTCAGTCCACAGAAGAGCTAATGAGTCGGCCAGAGAGGACCGGGGAGAGAGAGAGAGTAAAAAGGTAGCCGAGCGTGACCTGCCACTGTCACTTTGATTTCTCCTCCAGCGCAGGTAAACCTTCACTTTCCTGCGGTCCCTTCTCAAACTCAAACAGTGTGTGTGTTGACTTGCCAACTTGTGAATGGGCCCGAGAAGACGGGTAGCAGCAGCAGAAAAGCAGAGGCTGCGAGTTTGAATAGAAAAAGAAAAAAAAGTGAACTAGATAATGATGCCAAGCTGACTGACTGAGGCTGGGACTGTCATTAGGCTGAGGACACTCTGCTTGGACACAGTGAAAAAGGCAAAGTGACCCACCAGTGCTCCTCGCTCGTTTTCGCTCGCTTTTAGCGCCCGCTAATGACATCGGCCAGAGGGGCAAAAGCAGCAGCAATAGGCAGTAGAAGGTAGTCAACAAAGGTACCACCGATGATCATCATTACCCACAATGACGAGGAGGAGGAGGAGGAGGAAGAGGTGGATGATAATAGGGCTGCCCTTATTACCGCCGATAATAGAGAGCAAGATACAAAGTTGAAAGAGAGAAAGAGAGAGAGAGAACAGGTAGACAACAAACAGAGCACAAATAGTGAGGCGATCGATGACAGATCAGCATCATCATTGGCAAAGCAGCCGTAATGATAGTCGGTGGTGGTGACAGATCGCCAAGAATCTGGTAGTCATCATCCCAACCATCACCAAAATGGATGGATGGAATCACCACAGTCAGCAGTGGTTGATCAGCAGTGGACCTACCTACCTGCTACCACTTTTTAATTAAAATCTCAGCGGGATGCAAACAGCATTGAGCCAGCGAGAGTGCAAAAGTGAAAAAGTGCTCTAACCTGAATAACTTTAACAATTTTTTCTGCCTCCATTAAATGCAGGCCAAAAAATGCATTTTTCACTCATTTCTGCTCTCTCCCACACCACTTTATCACGTACATTTGTCGGCATTTTTGATGACCAATGAGATTACCACCACCAAACACTTACTCTGGTGATATTATACAAAGTGGCAATTGAATTTAGCTGCTGCTAATGGGCTATGGTGCTATGAAGTGCTCTTTCCTTCTCAATCAATAATAAGGTTTGGAGCTGCAGTGAAGCGCATCGCCGATGATTCAGTCGCAGTTTTATGGTAAATCGTAATCGACAGAACACGTAATAATAGTGAGTGAAAAGAAACTTTATTAGTTATGCACAAACGTTTTTACTATCCTGTTAATGATGTTCCCAAGCAGCAACACCATCGGAATCAATCGACCACCACATTTTAGAGAGAGAACGACATAAATCAACTGCTGCTGCTGCTGTCATCGAATCGATCAACTTCTTTTGCCTCACTCAAGCACAAAGCTAAATATCAAGACAGTCAGCTGCATTCCAAAACGACAGTTTAAAAAGTGTCACAGAGAGACGGAGAGACAGAAACAGAAAGGGGCAAATGGTCATTGGCCAGTGATCATCACAGCACTTTCTAATAATAACCGCCGGAGAATCTTGATGACAAAGTGTTCCTGAGCAACAGCAGTTGTTCTCCTCGACAACCAAAGACAACGACGACGACGACTTATTTTAAAATGTTGTGTCTGCGCTACAGACTACAATCAAAGTGGACTTAATAGTTTTAATTGCAGGGCTAGAGGAGATGCGGCTGCTGCTGCTGCTGCTGATGTAGGGATATTAATAGAACAAACACACTAAAAGGGAATACATCATCATCATCAGCAGCAACTGTAACCTCTACTCTCTGATTACTGCGCGAGCACTCATTTGTTGACTCTATTTGATGCTTACCAGAAAAAGCATCCACAAGCACAAAGACAAAGACAAAAACAAACTGCACAGACTGAGCCCTTTTATTGGCAATTACAATTCATTGTGATGTGCCTCGATTTGCTCAAATCAGATCAAATCAAACAGTGGGGACAAAGAAAGTACACAGACGACAAAAACCAAAACAGTCAGCCGCCAGCCAAGCAAGCGAGCAGTACTGTCCGAACAGAATAATTAAAACAGACGATTAGATTCGCTGTCGGTGCTGCTGCTGCTGCTGCTGCTGGGCAATTAAAATCAAGCTGTGGTCGTTGGGTTTTACGAGCGACATCCGCCGCCGCAGCCGCCGCCGCCGTCGTGTCGTCTCAGACAACAACGACAACTTACAGGAGGAAAGAAGAAGAATGTCGTCCCAATCAACAGACGAGGAAAAAGAAGAGGAGGAAAAGTGGTGGTGGTGGTGGTGGAATACCTCCGCAACGGCCGCCGCAAGTTTATCTCTGGGCCACAACGGCTACAACATCGCTGGTTGCCCTGTTCTACTTTGCTGCCCGAACAAAAAAACAGCAGCAAAATCATCTCGCTCTCTTTCTGGCGCCAATTACTCGGCAACACTACCACCACCACCGAAAACATGGCCACAAGGCACACCACACTCACACTGAACTATTAGTGTGCCAAGCAAGAGGAAACCAAGGAAACTCACTGCTGCGCTGCTGCTGCGCCGATGGCCACCTAATGCCGGACGGAAGAGGGCAAAAAGTGAACGGAAGTGCCCAACTGTGGCCACCGCCGTTGCCGTCGCCGAAGGAGCAAATATGGCACAGCTATGTTGTCCTCTTAATTGTTTTGGGCTGTTCCAGCCTCGGCAAAACAATTCTGCCAGAATCAAGAATTGCGCAGTAGTTCTGCTGCTGCTTCTTGAGAAAACAACATTTTTACTTCTCAAGACGAAATCGGGCGCAATTATGGTAATGATTGTTTAGATTGCAAAAGAGAGCTGCTCAATCTCGTTTATATTAAAAACGAGCAAAGAAGTCACCAGAAAGGAAAGCTCATCATCTGAACACAAACACTAAAAAAGTAGTCTGGCAGAAAAAAAGAGCAGAACAGACGGAAAAAAGACATCAAAACAAAACCAAGGAAGAGAGCAGCAGCCAGAAGAAGAAGGAGAGCAAAATCTCATTTCAGGCCTTCTAATTGCCCACAATGGCTGGAAAATGGCTAAATGGCAGCAGTGGCGGCGGTCGGTCACATTAGGCAAAGAGCATTGCCATTACCATTATCAACCGATTTGAGGAGGGAGAAGGCTGCAGAAAAAGGAAGATCTGGTGCACATCACCAGCAACACTGTCATCACCACCAAGGCAAACCATAATCATCAGAGTGAATGTATCTCCAGCTCTGATGCGGTGGTCTGAAGCTCAGACTATGGCCAGAAGCCACCACCACCACCACCACCGCTGACCACACCTGTGCTGACCTGACCCCATTTTGCCCATTCTCTCTGCTGCTCTGCACAGACTCTCCCAGGCGATTGCAACAAAAATAAACAACAGCAGCAGCAGCAAATTAGAGACCTCGAGAGTTGAGAGTGTGCATGGGCACAGAAGTAGAGTAGATCGATTGCTGCTGCTGCTGCTGGCGAGGGAGCGCACTCAACAATGCCCAGAGAAGAAAGAGAAAAGTGAAAGTATCAACAGCGGCCTAATGGATAATGGAAAACAATTTGGTGGTGGTCGAGGTGGTGGAAAAAGAGAGGCTTCTTCAGCAGCAGCAGCACCTCCCTTGCCCTTGACCATGTGTGTGCTCACATTCAAATCACTTCAAAAGCTGAGAATAGCAACTATTTTTGAGATCAAGTCGACTCTAGTGGCTTCTGCTGGTGATAATACGCGGAAATGGCAGTGATAACTTCTTCTCTTTCTCACTACCTGTCATCATCATCATCATCATCATGATGACGGTCGAATCAATCGAGTGTGAATGTGTGTCTGTGTCAGTAGTGCTGGAAAGCTGGTCATGGGAAGGTTTATATGCATAGCAGCAGCGGCAAATTCTCATTAGCAATCATCAACACTGTAAAAATAAATTTCCATGGTCATCTCACTTCACACACAATTTTCCCGTAAAACTGATCACACACACAACCACACTTCACACTCGGTCAGCAGAGTCGGCGTTTGAAGGTAATCAGTCGGGTTTTTTTCCGCCTCATCCATTCTATGTGTTTGTTTTAACCTACAGTTTTTTCTTCTACCTTGCATTGTCTTTTCTGACCTAGGAGCTACTGAAGAAGAAAAATGACTGTGGTGCTCATCAACTCTAAAAACTCAGAGAGAATAAAGATGCAAAAATGAGAACAGTTGCCCCTTGGATGATACAGCTTTCAGTGGGTGATGAATGGTAGGGTAGTGGTAGTAATATTTACGTCAGTAGAAGGTCAGAAAAGAAGAAGAAAAGAAAAAGAAAAAGCAATCTCGAGCAGGTACACAGCACTCTGGTCAGCAGCAGCAGCCACAGGCAAATGAGCATTTTATGGTCAGTCGAGCAAGTGCAGCAGCTCCTCTTCATCTTCTCCTCTCTCCTTAATCCTGACATCATGTCATCAACTCAATCGACCACTGTGTGTGTGTATGAGCTGTCATTACATTTCTCCTTCCACCTCTTCTTCTTCTTCTTCTTCGAAGAGGTGGCTGAAGAAGGAAAAGACTATCATTACCGCTCTCTGCTCAATGACTGTTCACAGCAGCAGCAGCAGTCTCTTGGCTGAAGTGAACCTTTGCAGCAGTAGTAGCTCGTCTAAAGTGTCGGTTAAATGTCAGTGTCATCTATTTCTCTCTTCCTTTGAGCAGCAGTAACAGCAGAAATAGTAGCTGAAGACACTCATCGAGAAATGGTCAAGGTGACTTGAGCTACTACTACTCACTACCACTACCGACAAGTGGTGGACAAACGAGATCACTGCCGACTGATGACTGCAAGGAAGACCGGATGAGAGGAGGAAAAAGTAGAAAGAAAAAATGGTGGTGTAGCTCACAGTAGTAGTGAGCTGACACAAAAAGAAGAAAAAGAAGAAGTGGCAGAAGTGACAGAATCAACTTCCGACTTCTTCTTCTTCTTTCTCTCTGAGGCAAGCTCTGCTTTTTAGTGCCTCCGTTATAAAACTTGGTAAACAAAAACACTGCAGAAGTAAAACAGCAGTCTCATTCTCAAGAATGAGTTCCTTCAGGTCGGTGTCTCCTGAGAAGGTGGAGAACCACAATTCTAAGCGTAAGCCTTACTCCCTAATTCAAACAAACAAACAAACTGAAAAAACAGTCTCCAACAGTACTGTTTGGTCTAATGGCGACAGACACACAGTAGAGGAAACCACCAAAAAATTAGGATGCTACCGAGTGACCGAGGAGCAATTAGCGGTAACGACACAAAGCAGTCTAAATTGTCATTTACCACATTTAAAACGAGCAAGAAGAGCAAAGAGGAGCTAGGAGGTAAAATTAAATAAATAAATAGACAAAGAAGGTAGCAGAGGTCAACTCGGTGGAGGACACATTGGACAGTAGCAGCCAAAAAAGACAGAAGACAGTTCATGATCGTGGCGAGCATCTATAATATTGCAGCAGCTGACTATTACTTCAGCACAGGTAACCAGAAAGAGAGAGAGGGAGTAGTGCAGAAGCTGCTGCTGCTTCAGTACACACAGTGCACTGACACTAAATGACAGGTAAAAAATGACAAACTTTGTCATCCTCTTCTGGCAGGCAGCAATGGCAGTGAGAGGGCACAAAAGTTGTGCGCCGAATGCACAAGTAGTCGCCAACTGTGTGTGCATTCTTCAAGAGAAAGACAAAGGTGCCTGGCAAAGGTAACACACACCACCACTCACTCACTCACTCGCCCTCTTCTTCGCTGTCTTTACCTTCACCTGCCTTCTTCAGCTGGCAAAGGTAATGAGGCATTAGAGTGTCACACAGGCAGTGGCAGTCAGACACTTTGCAGTGGTAGCAGCAGCAGCAGCAGACGTCAATTGATTACGCCATTGGTAAACAGAGTACTTCTGCTGCTGCTGCTGCTCTAAGGAAATGTCATCGCTTCAGTGCTTTACTGCCTACTGCACTTGTAAGACTTGCACTGCTGCTGCTGCTGTTACAGAGGGCACCGTCCTTGAAATGGCTTTTCTATGCAAACTGCAAAAAAGAGAGCTGAAGAGGTGAAACTGGTGGTGGTGGGACTAAAGAGTGAGTGAAAAATGGGCAACGGCAGCAGCAACAGCATATGTCAACACACGACCACTTCTGAAAAGCTGACGGCAGTCTGACTGACTGATGGCATCAGCAGCTGCTGCTAATTAGTGCCATCAAAAGAAGAGGATGCTGAAATTGGTGGTGCTGATGCTTTTCAGTTACTACTGAAACGAAAAGAGATGACAATGCCTAATGACCAGAAAGAGAGAAAAGATGGCCACCAGGGTGGTCAGTCAGTTCAGTGATGTTCACTGTGTTGTAGGCCATTTGTCACCGGACACTAAAGGGGAACACTTTGCTTTATGTCCACCACAGAAAAAGAGGAGGAGGTGGTGGAGGTCATGCGGCAGAAAAAAAGATAGCCATTGAAACCCAGTAGCCAGAGTGAACTGACTGAAGTGAATGGAACTTATAATTAGCAAAGGGTGTCCCGAGTGTTCAGTGTTCGCAGTGTTCACAGGTGAGCTGCAATCAGACCAGCACCCCTTTACTACTTCAGCAGCAGGTAATGATACTGATCTTCCAGAGAGAGAGAGAGAGAGAGAGAGAGAGAGATGTGCAGCTAATAAGTGCTGGCCAATATTATGTAAAAGGTAATGGTGGCGAGGTCGAAGATATTGTAGAAGTGGCAGTGGCAGCTAAAAGAGGGTCGCAATTACCACCACCTCCTCCTCCAACAACAACTACTGCTCCTGCTCGATTATCGACTGGATGCACATTTTTCTATCAGCACAATCTCTCTCCGCCAATATAATATTCGCCCATAATAATAATCAAGAGAAGAAAGAAAGAATTTGGCAATCTACCAACAACAACAAGTGTGAAGAATGGGGTGCCCGCTGGACACTGCTGCTACAGAGTTGGATGGGTGTCAATGTGCACAGTAAAAAGAAAACGGAAAAGGGAGAAAAGGAAGAAGAAAAAGAAAAAGAAGCCGACAATTGGCGAAAAGAAGAGAAGAGAACTGCACTTTGAAGCAAAAACATCAGAGCGCGGCAAAGAGCCGACAAAGTGCCTGCCAATGTTGTGATGCTCAGCTACAAATCATGGACAGGAGAGAACTGATAGGCAGGCAGGCAGCTATCAGATGAGATAGGACCGCTTCGATTCGACTCAATTCGAGCAGCAGCAGCAGTCCGACAAATTAAAGTGTATCAGCAGTTTTGTCCCTGCTTCCAACATTTACTTCCCCTTCGATCGATTGACACTAGCTGCTGTAGTGCCCTGGGCACTCTCCAGACTGACATGTCAGAGGATGACTTCATCTGTGGTGTAGAAGAAGAAGAAGAAGAAGTGGTCTCTCTTCAGTGTCATGCTCATTATCTCATGATGATGCCGGTGATGCAGCAGCAGCGGCTATAACTCACCAAAAGAGCAAAAATGAAAAGAAATGCAATTGCCGCAGAAACAGCACAGTAGTGCCAATTAATTGGTATGATGATGAGGTGCTCCTCACTCAGTTTCCTCGGTCACCTCGTAAGAACTGAGGGAGCCAGCACACCGAGATTAGATTGAGAGCAATGATGATGCTGCTGATGTCGATGTAGGAATGTGTTTGTCTCCACCACAAGAAAAAAGGTAAAAAACTTTCGACTACGATGTGCAATTAGGCACAGGCAAGCAGGCTGAGATTGAAGGGACACTTTGCCGCTCACTTATCCAGCGCCAATCGAGTCCAGCAAAGACAACACATACACACACGCAAACGCAAGTGTGAAGATTAAGTAGCACTAGCTAGTGAAGTGAGTGAGTGAGGCTGATGTTGAGGAAAGATGTCAACTAAGGAAAGAAAGAAGAAGGAGAAGCCTCGAGATTGATTGTCCACTAGATGACTTCATCAGGTGTGCTGCTGCTGCTGCTGGAGGAGTAGTGTGGTCGACCACTATTGATGGGTCTATTTAGTGCACACATCCTACCTGCCTACATACCAGTCAACCAGCCAGTCAAATGTTGTGCAATGTTTCAATTTTCCAATTAAAAACAGCAGAAAATCAAACCAAGCAAGAAAGGCAGCAGAAAATGTGCAAAAGTGGCAATGAAAAGAGGAGGAGGAGGAGGGAAAACTGAACCGAGAGGTAGATAACCGCAAGATTCAGAGCAGCAGCAACTGAGTAGTGATGCAGAGGAGATTAATTGCCGTCAAAAGGGAGAGGGAGAGAGAGGAGATAGATAGAAAGGAGATTTATTAGCAGAAGTCTGATGCTGCTGTTGGTGGCTATTAAAAAGGACTTGCAGATAGAGGAAGTGGATGAGAGAGAGGAGGGTAGCTGCTTCGAAGCTAAAACAGCTCAAACAGCTTCTTCAGCACCACCACACTATCAGCACAAGGTGATGGTTGGTAGGCTAATTTTGGAGCAATTAACGCAGATCAAACACCTGATAGAAAAGGAATAAAGAGCGAAAAAGAGAGGAGAGCGAGAGGATATGGACAAGAAGAGATAGAGAAGGAAAGAAAGAAAAGCTGAAATGTGCAAATGGACAGCTAAAGCGACGAATGCTACTGCTAAGGCTTCGGCAGCTGAAGAGCCACTTTGGTGCACAGGGGCACCAATTTGTACGAGCACCTCTCTCTACCATGCTTCAAGAGCAGCTTCTTCTTCTTCTTCTTCTTCTTCATCTATCTCAAGGTGATAGTCGGAGGCCACGCACCAAAGCCATTGCACCGAACTGTTTGAGTGTGTGTACGATAAGAAAGTGAGTGCCACTTTGAGTGAGCGGGCCTTTGCTGAAGTGTTCGAGGTAAATGCAAAGCTACAGCAGCGGCAGCTGAGCAGTGGCAGTTAGCACTTTGTAATCAGATTTGCTGAGTTGAGGAGGAGGCCGAGGGTAGAGTTTTAGGCAAAAGCTGGTTGTGGGAGGTAAACGACCAACCAACCTTCAGTCAACTTCAACTTCAACCATCAGCAGCAGCTTTAATGACGTGCGAGGTGATCACCAGCAGGTCACACAGAGGTGAACAGTCACTTGTACACTGCCAATAACACTGTCTGTCCTTTGAAAAAGAACATGATCGTCAAGACATTGCTAATTGAACAGAAGCAATGGTAAGGCAAGACGAAGAAGTGCTTGTTGTTAATTAGCTCTTGTGCAGAAAAGCTAAAGCTTAAGCCGAGCACGCATTTGCTCTTCTCTTAATTTTTTTAGCTCTTCTTTTTTCTAAAGTCGACAAGTTGATTAATTAATAATTACACAACGGATATAATGTGCTGAGCAAAAAGAGGTAGCAGGGGAAACACAGACAGGCAAAAAAGACAAAAAAAACTTCGGCGCCGAGCTGGTAAAAAAGAGGATGGTGATGAGAAATGAGCAGCAAAGTCACTCCAATTTGCCAACAACCACCACCATCATAAAAATCCTTCTCCAATCAACCAACAATTTCTTTTTTGGCCGTGATCTCACGACCACAGAATCGACCGATTAATTGCGGCTAAAATAAGCTAGAAAAGTCGTAAAACATTCGCACTCATTAGTTGAATGCCAAATTTTAAAACAACAAAAAAGAATCTAGTTAAAGTGTAATGCCACACGCATACACTCTTTAGTTAATTGAAGATTCAGTCAGAGACACAAAAAAGAATAACAAAAACACCGACTGCTCAACGGCTAATTTATGATGATGAAAAGTGACGCCAAATTGGCTGCTGCTGCTGCTGCTGGAAAGGATGTGGGGATTGACAGCAGCAGCAAAGGCAGCAGGCACTTGACACAGACGCTAATTTGCATCACAGTCACAATCGACAGAAGTGCCTGCCTGCCTGCCTTCCACAAACACACATCACTAACTTGCTTCACTTTCTGCAAATTAAAAGTGCTGCCACTGCTGCTGTCCACTACTTCACTACGGTCTCCATTGGTATCAATCAAGAACTGGCGTCTTGGATCGACAATCGGATCGACAACTGGTGCCAATGATCGAGTGGAGCAATGGCTGCTGCACCAATTGTCAATCAATCGGCGGCGCAATGGCCAATTTGAGGAGGCGAAGGAAAGAAAGGAGGCGAAGGAGGAAGAAGAAGGTGGCCAATCAAACTGTTTGGACTCTTTGTGACTGTGCTCCTTAATCCCTCAATGGCGTCAATGAGACAATAGACACACTGTGTCTGTGTGTGTCTGTGCTTTGGAAGTCTCAGAAGTCTCTTCACTGTCTGTTTATTTGTGTGTGTGTGTTTGTTTAGAAGGGAAGAGATGATGTCCGAAGCACTAGTGACCGATTGAGGAAAGAAGGGAAGAGGAGAGAGAGAAGACTGTGTCACCTGATTGATTGATTTGATTTGATTTAGGCTTGCAAGGCAACAGCATTTGATGATGCTAAAACGGTCTTTGGGCGCCCAAAGGAAGAAGGCACACACACAATTGAGGATCAATTGGAGAAGTCAGCAGTGCGCCCAATGGAAGTAGAAGACAACACAGTCAGTCAGTCAGTCAGTTCAGTCAGTGTATCGGCTCAAAACTCATGGAAGCCAAGAAGAAAGGAAGAAGATGCACCTACCGATGTTGCTGATCAAATAAAAAAATGTAGAGCAAGCTAAGAAAGACGTCCTAGCTGGCAAAGCAAAAAAAATGTCCAGTAAACAACAACTTTTGCCCATCAGGCACAATTTGTGCTTCCGTTCAGCTGCGACAGCAACAGCAGAGCAGTGGTCATAAAAGTAAAAGGAAACAAAAGTACAAAGAGAAAGAAAACTGGCAAACTCAGCAGAAACAAACTCAGCAGCAGCAGCCAGCACGTAAAGTAGCTGTAAATTAACATGTGCTGCACTAAAAGAAAGAAGATGAAGAAGAAAAGAGAAGATAATGGCTTCCAAAATGTGGCAGATCTTAGAGGCGAAAAATAAACAGTAAATTCGACCAGTAATGGTGGCCACCGGTTATGGTCATTGTTGTGAATCTCCACCAGGAATGGTAACTGAGATTGAGGTACCACTTTCTCTTTCTTCATTTCCCAACAGTAAAATAATAATCGCCATCGCCTGCAGTGTACTTTTAGGTACCAGGTAGTAATCTCTCTCACGAGAGGATAATCTCCAAGTCAAGAGAAGAGTGGACACCACTGACTGAATCGCCAAAACGGCGACGATTAATCAAGGCGACACAGTGCTCACAATACAGAAAAAAATGAGAATTCTCGAGAACTCGCTTTCGTTTAATTAGACAGCTGTGGAATATAAATAAATTTGGAGCAGCAAGTAATTGGGTGACGTCAATGCAATTTACTGCTGAAAAGCCTCGCTCCAAGGTCAATTCTTTAAGCACTTTGAGAACATTTAAATTTAGTAGCACAAAAGATTAATTTCCTCAAAAGACACTCAATTTCAACTGCTGCTGCTGTGAAGATTTATAAACTGCTCACTCTTTCACCAGTCACCAGTGCTTGTAAGCTCACAATAAACTAAACTTCGTGCAGTTGAAGGCTGCTTTAGATTATTCGGCACAAAAAAAAGAGTCAGTCCTCCATTCACAACAATAGGCAAATAATATGCAAACACTTTCTCCGCAAACAACGAGCACTGGCTAAAGATGATGGCAACGAAATCTTATTACTTTTGGAAAACTTTTTGACGCCAAAATTGGCCCATTGACCGTCGCTACTGCTTGCGCAATAAGCAAACGCAAAAGACAAAGTCAATGCCTGTGTGTGTAATCGATATTTGCTTTAGCAAACGGGGGGAGGGAAGGGGAGAAAGAAACAAATTCAACTCTCTCACTTTCACAGTAATAAGTGTGTGTCTTGTGTTCACAGCAACGTCGACAACACACAACACACAGCAGATCCTAATCGGCAGTGGACATAAGAAAACTTAATACAAAAGCAGTCAAAAAGTAGTCAAAAAGTCGACTACTTTTTGACTGCAATCGATCATCAAAACACAAGTGTGATTTCAATCGAATTGTAGTAGTGTTTTGATGCCAAATCAAATTACACAGCAGCCAACACACACACACACTACTTGGCAATTGAATTCAATTAAAATTAGGCTCACGCTCTTGAGATGCCAAATCTACAATCTACGAGTTAGCTAAAATCAGGCTACAGAAAAGCAGCAGATCAATATGCTCTGACCGCCATCACCACCACCACCCCGACATTTGAAGGTTAAGTGGAGTTAACTGAAAAGAAGAACAACAAAATCAAGTGGCGAACAAAGAAAAAGGGGATAAGCAGCAGCGAGCAAGTGTTTCTGCTGTAACGATCATGTTGCAGTGATCTAGGCAGCAGCTAAACGGCAACAAATTGACCAATTGGCGAGAAAAACAAAAATTAGAGGTGATGGCTGTGGTAGAAAGGTGCTGGAAAAAGGGGCAACCACAAAGCCACGCAATTTAATTATGACAATCAGACAGACAGACAGAAAGCAGACCAATCTATATGTAAATTGGGGCGAGTAAAAACTTTGCTGTTGTTTTTGTTGTTTGGTGGTAGGTTAGCCAACAAACACGTGTGCGATACTTTTGCAACCTTTTCCCCTTTTGACTTCATAACCATCATCATCATCATCATTCAGGATCATTTCCATGACAATTCGTGATCTAAAAATGTTAACAGATTTGAAGAGAAAGTAAGCAGAGCTCTAAAGACAATCAAACTTGCTGATTTTTCTCTGCCAACATTTACCTTTTTCTTTCCCAAACCAAAGTCATTGCCACTTTATTTGGGATTGATGATGAATAGAGTTCTCAACTTGTCTCAGCAGCTCCCAAGTGGTCTATTCTTGGTAATGCTTTTAAAACAGGAGGAGTAATAAAAGAACTCAAAATCAATTAGAGCTCTAAAGTAGAGCACTGGCAGTAGTGAATGCTGGGAAAGAAGGAGTGCATCTCTTTATAAGTGATGAAGACAAAAGGAGGAAGGTAAAAGTAAATGGGGAGCTTTTAGTGAACACGAGCTGGTTGTCCCACTAATTGACTTCATTGATAAAAGAAAAAGCATAGTAGAATGGAAAAATCTTGCTCAACTATATTGATCATAGTGCTCGGCATAGAAAAGAAGAAGAAAATGGAGGGCAAGTGAAGTGACCACTACCAAATTCTTTACCTGCTGATGACCTAAAAAGTGTCCAGCAGCAGCAATCGCTCAACTCGACAATCGACTCTCGTAAATTTCAAAAGTGTATCAAAAAATAGAAACAGCGACAGACAACCTAGGCCATAACTCATGGCCGTATCAATAGAAACAGAGAGAATTCAGATCAGCAGACAATAGATTTGAGTAGTTGCTGCTCAATTCAAGTGGACGGACACAACACAGAGATTGTCACGTATCCGCTGAAATTAAGCTTTAGAGCTGCTGCTGTTGCAGAGGGGAGATAACGCGCAGTTAGCGACGAAAATAAAATGCAAACATTTGACGGTAGTTTGCATTTACATTTGCTGCTGCTGCCACTGCACACACACACACCTGTGCTCGCACGTTTGGGAGATTACCCGAGGAGAGCGGGAGGCAGCCAATTACCCGAAGCTATTCAGGTGGCAGCAGCAGCAGAATGTGTCCGATTAAATGTTGAATGTGTGTGTTTGTGTACGAGCAAGAGGGAAAGGGAGAAGGAGAAGAAAGGAAAGAGACAATCGTCGCCTCTCTCCTTCACCCACTCTGTGATTGCCGTTTTGTTGGCAATAATTAGGCGGATCGCTGCTTCAACTGCTGCTCCTGCTGCTGTCATTTGATGATGACTGATTTAATGTGATGTCGCCCTGTGCTGTCCTGCGCAGGGCCTAAATGGCTGCTTATTACTACCGAACACTAGTGTGTGTGTAAATAAACAAAAGACAGCAGCGGCATTAACATAAACCGGAACAGTGCCGCCGCGCGCGCTGTCACTGCCGTAATTGAAAGGTACAGCACAGTTTAGACAGACAGACAGACAGATCTAGCCAGCTAGCATTGCATTGTAGTGTGTCCTGTCCAGACCTGACCACACACTAAACGTCATTAAGAGGATTGGGCTACTGCTGACGCAAGACAGTTTTAAAGAGGAGTGACTGACTCAAAAAGGGGGGGGCAACCACTAAAACGGACATTGACGTGACTCAAAAGGGTGATCATCATTCAGGTAAAGCAACAGACAGTCAACATCACCAGCTGCCGCCGTACATTTGTGGTGCTGAATGAGATTGATCGAACCCTTTACAACACCTCTTTACACAGAAAAACGGGCAAGAAAACTAGGTCAGCGACTTTTGAAAATAACAGAAGATGCGGCTCCCAAGCTTTGTCAGCAGCACAGTGGCGGCGGCAGTGACAAAACAACAACAACAGAAGTCACTTCAGTAGTCCTGAAAAATGTCCACACATTAACACACGGCACTGAAGCAGCAGTGGTACTGGTAGTAGTACAAAATGCCGACACAGAAGGACAATGGCGATTAGATAAGAATGGAGTGTCCGACCGGTGATGAATGGACAACACCAGGTGAGAGAGAAGGTAGTGGTGGGAGGTAATTGCCCAGCAGTACTATTCTCTCACACAGTGAAAACACCAAGAGGTCCGCCAAAAATTTTTGCATTCACTGCTGCTGCTGCTGCGACACTGATGACAACAATTAAATGTAATGCAGGTAACACACACACACAACTACTGCACCGACGCCCGAAAAGCCGAGCTTTGGCCTCTTCAGGAAAAAGCTCGCACATAACGTGTCATTAACTCCAACTCCAAAAAGGCTGCACCAAGTGGAGGACCAGGTGAGAGATCAGATTAGATAATGCGAAAAACTCCACATTCAGAGATTGACAAATGGGCTGCTGATGGAGCTTGACATAGCGACCCGATGACCTCGGTCAAACGACAGCGAAAAGCCGTGGATGCAAAACTGCGGTAGATAACAGAAGCCTACTTTAGTACAATCATTGTCTGCCAATTAAATGATGACCACTAAATTTAGACTACTAGGCAAAACTGCTCAGCGCTCCAAAACTTTCCCTCGCGTGTGTGCACTTGGGCGCCAATTAATAACAGAGCGGCATCTAGAACAGCGGCCGATTCTCTAGAACAGGACAAGACAGGTAGCAGCAGCAGCTAATAAAGATGCTCAATTGAGAGTGTCTGCTGTTGCTGCTGAGAAGTAGTGCACCACCAGCACAATTGTCATCAATTGAGAATGAAGCACATTCTATATTTAGTGCCCAGCAATCTTTAGAGCCACCGCAGCATCATCGATGATGCACTACCACTGCTGCAATTGTGCGCCTGAGAGCACTGAAATTAAAAGTTACATAACAAAATTGGAAAAAGATCATAATTGTAAGATGTGTTTGGTGGTCTGCTGCTGCTGCGCTGCTGTCCTGTGAAAGAGTGTCCAAGGGAAAGTGAGTCAGTTGGAAAGGATTCTAATTAAAATGAAATGAAATGAAGAGAGCAGAGGACATTAACAGCGAGCACACTGGTCACAGCTAATCGGATTCAACAAACTAGTGTGCACAGTCGTAAAAATAGCAGATGAAGAGCGGGAGGGGGAGAAGGAGGAAAAATGCCAGAGATAGACAGATATATCAGAGCACTGTGAGCACAGTCAATCTACTCATATAAATCATCTTTTTGTGCACATTCACTCTCTCTCTCTCTCTCTCTCTTCGAGGTGACCGAGGTGGCAATTAAACACCGTCTAAGAAGTGAACATTGGCACACGGTCAGTCACTCAGACACTTTCCAAAGCTGCTTAGGAGACAGGGACTGACTGACTGGTAAAAAGATGAAAAGAAGTGCGGTGACTGATGGCACTTGTCAACTGCTATTGACAACGAAGATCACGAGGACATGGACAAGGACGAGGACTTTGCTGCTCTGAAGAGGACACAAAAACAGGTACCAAAGGTCTCTTCTGATGATCACACTTTCCTCTCTTTCTCATGCATTATTGAGCAGTAACCAACCAAACCACCAGCCAGAAAAATCGACAATAGAAAAGGCGGAAAAACAAAACAAAGCAAGTCAAAAACACACTAAAACACCACCACCCACCCATTACATATTTGGCTAATTGATTTCAGACAGCAGCAGCAGCCAAAAAGAGCAAACTGCAAGTGCAAAGTGCACACACTGCGGCGATAAAAAGGCAAGCGAGAAGGATATTTTTCAATCTTTCACGTCGTGTACGAATAGTCAAGAGCAGAAGTCAAATGCCAAATGCACGCAATGTTTGAGCGGCGGCAGCTATCTTCGGCTTCTACTGAGCAAAAGTTCTCATTAGCCGTACATTTTCATTTTCAGTCGCCAGTGTCAACGGGTGCACGGTGTCTGCAGAATGGCAGCAGCCAGTCAGCAGCATGGCGTCAGTGCAATTAATGATCCAAAGTGTCTGCGCCTGAGTCACTGAGTCTCTGCCTATGGAATACACAAATAGAGCAATGACCACTGCAATGACATTGCGCTGCCACACGACCAGAGCAGCAGACCGCCATTTTTCAGCGCCATATTTTGACTACTTTTTTTCTCTCTCACTTTCTCTCTCTCTCTTCTCTCTCTCATCTCTAGCTAATTATATCACACCCGCCAACAAAGTAGCATGAGATCGGAAAACTTTGAGTTGTCTTTTTCTGAAGCAGAAAAAGTCTTCAGTGACTTGAAACTGCAACGGAAACGGCAAGTGTTAGTAGCTGGCCAAAACTTCTGGACAAACACACCTCAAGTTTGTTCAAGTAGAAGCAAAGAGAAAGTCTGACGACTGACTGAAATCAAACAAAATGATAATTAATATTAATGAAGGCTTTGATTAATATTCGACTGCTACTGCTGGCCACTGACTAGGCTAGGCTAGGCTAAATGACCGCAATGAGGCAGCAGACACAGTAGCACGTCAATGACCACCACCAGCAGATAGAAATGGCCAAACACACACTGAGCGACGACGTGTGCCACCGCGAGATAGCCTGCCTGCTGCCTGTGTTCCAATTGGAACAAGAGCAGAGCAGTGGCGAAATATTCAATTGTCAGGAGGAGGTGGAGGAGGGGAAGGAAAGTGAGTGCACTGTGGTGTCCAGCGGTGAGGAAAGTAGGAAGACAAATCACACTTTGCCCACCGGTCAGTGCTGCCACTGCTGCCACTGCTGCTGGACAATTACCATAATAAAGTAGTGCGAGGAGCCAAGCTGCCTGGCTAACTAAATCACACTTTCTCCTCTCTTTCTCATTTTGACGACCACTGTTTGGTTGGTGCATTCTGGGTATAAATGAGTGTCTCCTATCGGACGTGTGCCGAGCCTGAATATTTGTGCTGCTCCTTTCAACTCAGGCGACAAAGTGGCAAATTTGTTTGTCGGTCAGAGAGTTTTTCGGGTTCTGACTGAGTGAGACCGAGACAGAGAATGAAATGGTCAGTGTAATGAGTCAGCCAGTGGACAGCACATGGCTCATTTTGACGACGAGGAATAGTAATAACCAGAGAAAGAAGTAGAATAATGTGCCTCGGCAGCAACAGCAGCAGCGGTGCTAACGATAATGAGAATCACAGACAGAGAATGGCACAGACAAACACAAACAGGCAGACTCATTAAGAAAAAGGCAACAGAATTTCGCCTCTAATTGAAGCTCTGATTGGACTGAGTGCACTGCTCTGAGGAGAGACAAACAAAATCAGACACACAAACACACACACACATTACATTGCGACAATTGGTCAGTCTAATATGGAGAAAAAATGATGCTAGTGATGAAGTTTTTTTCCAGTGCTCTCTGCCTTGCCTTCAGGCATTGCCTCTAATGGACAACTTCCAAAAAGAGCAATTAATCCAATTAGTTAGTGTGTTAGCAGCCAAGTTAGTGGTAAACGATTCCCAATGTCGAGCCGGGATTAACGCTTAGATGCTCAGCTCAGCGTGCGCACAAGAACAAGGCAGCAAAAAAAAGATTGCCGGAGAAAAACTGGAGAAAAAATTAGAAAACTGTGGCGTGGTGTGGTGGCAATCACTGCTGCAATTAGCATCTATCAAAAACAGCAAACAGGCAAACAAAAAAAAGCGAAAAAAGAAAGGCGAGCAAGGAAACGATAAAAAGTGAAGAAGAAGGAGAAATAAGAACGCTAAATAGCTAAACGACTCAAAGCGTAAGTAAGTGTATGAGCTCGTGATCGAGTGCGCTGCTGCTGCTGCTTTTAGATGATGATCGACATTTGTTGTTGTTTCGGTTTCGGAAGTGGATACACTTGCAAAAATAAAGGAGGAGAGGAAAGGGATAGGAAGGGAAGGAAAAAATAAACTGCAACAACTTGCCGCTTATTTCCCCCATTCATAAATCAGCAAAGGCGGCAGCGGCAGCAGTTGCAGTTCGGGCTAATGAGAGCAAAAAGTCGGATAACTTGAACTCTTTTTATGTAGAAAAATAACTTAAAACCCTTTTGGAAAATAAAAGGTTCATTCAGTGTCTCTCGTCATGTGTCATCAGAGAGGAAAAAAGAGGAATAAAAACAGAGGGATTCTTCCAGAAAGAATGTCCTCTCTGACGGACCATTGTGTTTTGGAACATCAAAACAGATAACGGATGAGTGGACATTTTTCTCTTCCTTCTTCTGTGTGACACTCTTTTGCTAATTATTGTAATAATCAACATCAGCAGAGAATGCTCCCAATTCCGCTGAAAAACATTGTGAGCGCGAGAGAGATAATTACTTTCGATACAACAAAAAGTCAATTCCGATGTAGCAGAGAACAACGAAAAAACCGTTTTAGCAGCACCCGTAATCCTCACCAACAGCACTAAACACTAGTGGGCGCCTGCAATTAGAGAGTAGTTCAAGTGCAAAAGGCAGAAGAGGAAAACAACAACAACAGAGAGGGATAGGATACAAAATTCCGCAAAGTCAGTCGCACGGCAGTAACAACTGAGGGGATAGAGAAGATGGCGCCCGGGAAAGCCTGGCGCCTGCCGAAAAAAATGACAGAAAGAGAACATTCTGTAGCAGCAGCGCAGAATCAACAACAGCAGCATCACAGCCAGCTTTCCCCCTCCCCTCTGCTCAAAGCGTTCACTGAGCTCGCAAAAATGGCAAATATTTACCTTTTTACAGCAGCAGCATCATATTATTAATGCCAAACAAAATTTTGCCCTGTAAAAAGCTAGCCAGCCAGCAAGTCAGTGAGTGAATGAAGTGACTGCCAAAAAAAGTAAAAGTAAAAGTATGCAGCCAGCCAGTCAGAAGGATGGAACGCACAAGCAAAAAACTGCCTGCCTCAGTACTTTCATCCCAGGCGCAGGAGCCAAAGCTAACCAAGCGCGATAAATATGAAATTCAAACAACAACAGCAGCAGCAGCGGCAAATAAACAGGCGATTATAAACAGCGCAAAAAAAACTTGGGCGAGAGAAGTAGAGCTCCTCCGATCCGATAACGTGCAGCATCAGATGATGATGCAGCCGAAGCAGCAGTGTCCAGCAGAAGAAAGCACGTGCCGCCGCCACTGCAGCTGGTCCTCTCCTTTTCTTTTCCTTTCTTTTCCTTTCTTTTGCTGATCGTCGGTTTTGTGCCTTGTCTGATGATTAATCGCCTCTCCCCTCCTGGCCGTAGATTGAAATCTATTAACACAATTGCCGAGCAGCAGCAAACTAATACTAGCCAGCAAGAAAGCTGCTGCTGCTGCTGCACTAAATTCACTCTCAGCTAGGTTAATTTGCTGCCGTTGTGTGCAATAAATATCGAGCAAAAAGAAGAGGAAGAGGAGAAAGAGATAAGCGAGCTGGACACTGTCCACTGTCGTTAACAAACGGCATTAACTCAGACAGGAGAATTAATTCAAATGTGCACTGCTTAGGTGCAGCAGCAGCAGCAGCAGTGCACAGTGGTAATTGCCGATTAAATATTGAAAGAAGTGCTGCTGCTGCTGCTGCCGCTCCAGAATACGTGTGTGTCATTGTTGCACAGACTGTTCCACTAAAGCACACACACACATCACTGCGGAATATCGATAAATAATTGAAAAGTGGAATTAATAGAACTCCGGAGTGAGTGAGTGAGTACAAATTAAATAGAATGCTAAATGAATGAGTGCCACTGCTGCTGCTGCTGAAATACAAGACGAAGCTGTAGCTGATGCTGCTGCTGTTGATTTCACTTTGCAGAGGAGAGGAGAGGAAACTTAATCCAACTGGCTCAGTTCCGATTGCAACAGCAGCAGCAGCAAAAAAGGCATGATTAATGAGCAGAAGAGTGAGTGCTGCTGCTGATGGCTCTGATCTGATCATTGTAGACAGAAATAGATCCTGACAGGCCTGAGCAGAAGCCTGAGACCCGAGACCAGAGGGGCCAGAGATTTTTTCTGTCAAAAAAGTGCGCACTTAGTGCTGCTGCTGCTGAAAGATCAGGTTGCTGCCCATCAGTTTTCATTTCACAGCAAAAAATTCTTTTCCTCTGCTGCTGCTTTTACTGCTTTTTAATAATGAAAAAGTTCTGCAGCAGCATCAGAACATACAATGCAGCAAGGCTGCGGCACACAAAGGTTAATTGAAATCCATTTGCAAAATGGTAAATGCGAAAAACGAGTCGCTTTTGTGCTGCTGCTGCTGGTAAACTGAACCAAAGTTTTTCCTCCTCCTTTTCCTTCTAATCTAATAAATTAAATTAAAAATTCACCAAATTCAAACTGGTGCCATTTGGCCGAAAAAAGAGCTGAGAAAGTGAGAGCCAAAGTGTCCTGCTCCTGCTGCTGCTGATGCATCACAATGCAGAAACGGAAAAGTTTTTGGCAACAAGAAAAGAAAGGAGTGGAAAGTGAAGTAAAAGTGAAAATGAAGTCAACTTTTCACTGAACAACAAAACTTGTGCAAGAGGAAAAATAAAAGTGAAAATGCAAATAAAGTGAACTGAACAGCAGCGAGCTCAACGCCAGTTTAGTTTAGTTTAGTTTGCCAGACATCGATTATTCAGCGAGTCAATACAAAGCAGCAGCAAAACAGAACTAAAGTGAACAAAAATGCAGCAGCAGCACTTTAATTAAACAAACAACAACAACAAAAGTTTTGGAATTGTACTTCTGCAGGAGCAGCTGTTGTTGAAGATGAAAAAGTGTCGCACAAAACTGCAGATGGACAAATTTGGAGGTGCTGATTTCAATCACCAACAGTTCAAGTGGAGCAGCTTCTCTATCAGGCCTCAGATCTGCTCTGAATTTATATTCTCTCTCACTTCTAAAGTGGCACAACTTCTAAAGAAGAAAAAGAAGAAGACAATGAGGTGCCAGAAATGGAAGTGTGAGCGCGTTCACCTTTGCTCACACTTCAGCAAGAAGAGACGACAGCAGCAGCAGTCAGTTCTTCGATAATCGGCGACTGATAAGAAGAAAAGATTCGAGCAGAGCAGAAGCTCGTGGATTAGCCTACTCGTTCAGCAGGCAAGTGATGCTAGCGCTGATGGGGAGTGATATCACACGAGCCCTACTACACAAAGAAGCGCCAGCCATTCAGTGCGACCCCATAGTTAGCCTGCCATTTTGGTGGTGGTAGCAGAGAAGATGCAAAACTTGGGCAGAGAAAGCCAAGCAGAGCAGAGCACACTTCTGTCTGAGCATATATTTATTAGCTGGTGAAAAAGATAGCCAGGCTGGCAGGCCAGGCCAGGCGATCTGTAAACGGTCTCGCGAATGAGCCAAGTAGAGTAGAGAGAGAGAGAAAGAAAGAGCCAATGATTATTATCGAGCGCAATTATCGAAGTGGTGCGGCAGCGGCAGCAGTGCCTGCTAGTCCGTCCGTTTGCCAGACAATGAGGAGTAAAGTTTAGACTGGAGCAGCAGCAGCAGCAGTTTAGAGTAGAATCAGCTTGCAAAGATATCAGCAGCAGCAGCAGCCACTCTCTGCTGAAACCGAATCACTCTCTCGTCTTTGCCGGCCTAATCAAAAGGTAAGCGAGAGCGCGTCGTTTGCGTCTCTCCTCTCTCTCCGATCTCAATCTTCAATCTTCTTCTCCTCAGCGTAGGTAAGACACACACACACTGACTCGGTGGACGATAGAGTGCACCAGAGTGGAATATATTAGCAAAGGCAGCTAGGCAGCATCTTCTGCTCACTTCATCTCAGCAGCAGAAAAGTGCTTCAGCAGCTCTAATGATAGAGAGCAATGATCACCGGGGATAGAGAAAAGAAGAAGAAAAGAGGGAGAGTGTGGCAGAGGATGGGGATGAAAATCAAAATCGAAGCGAATCGCCGCAACGAAGCAGCAGCAGAAAGTGATCTCGCTTGACCACTCTGCAGAAGAAGAGAGAAGAGGAAGGTAACCCTCAGCCTTAGCATCGCAAAGTGGCCATTAGAGTCGGTGAAAATGGGCACGATTAGTGCTTGCTGGCAAGTGATGCGGACTGAAGAGAGGTGATCAGAGGAACAGGCAGGCACCGTTGATGAGCATCAACATCAGAAGCAAATTACAACTCAAGTAGTGGGGAAAGGGAAGGAGAACCGGGCTCCAGTTTGACCTCCCCTCTCTGCTACAAAATGAACAACAACATTAGCAACACTTAATGGGCAGGCAAATGAGAGTCAGTCAGTCAGTCTAGTTTGCCTAGTCAGCTTGCAACATAAAGTTGATGTCGTGTGCCACGAGCAGCACCAGCAGCAGCTCATTGACATCGTGATTTGAGGTGGAGGGGGAAGGGTAGTAGTAAGAAACAATAGAGACAGCAGCAGCAGCTCCAACTCCAGTCTTTCCAGCTCTCTTAATTGGCGGTAATTGAATTCGCATCAGCAGCAACATCAACTTCAGCATCAGCAGTGGCAGCAGAACAGCACATGTACACATCTGCATGACAATGTGCGGTGCCAGCTGTCAGTCAGACCGACTAGGAGGAAGAAGAAGTCGGGAATGAAATGACAACACACTAGCAAACACATCTCCGACAGACGGTGAATGTGCACACTTCAGCTCGCTGTTGTTTCAAAACGGCGAAAAAATAATTATTGAAATGCTATTCAGAAGACAGCTCAAAGCAGCAGCAGCACTAGCAGTGGCGCCTAATTACCGGCTGATTATGTATGATTTGCAGTAGACACCACCACCAGCACTACCAAAAACACTGCACACACATCAAGTGATATGACTAGAACTAGAGAGATAGACTGATGCTGTCAGAATTGACAAGTCTTCCTAGAGTGCTGTGCTGTTCATAATAACAAACACACACACACACAGAAAAACTGTGGAGAAGGCGATCGAACTGTGAGCATCATCGCAGCATTCGATCGACAATGACAGCGAAAGAAGAACAAGACGAGATGAGACGACGAGAACTGATCAGAGGGGATCATGTTCACGTAGTGGCGGAGAGTGAAGTCGTAGGTGGACACGAGCCGTCATCATCATCATCATCGTCGTCGCTGCCATTGCCATCACCATCATCATCATCATCGACTAGGAATTGCGTGCAGCGGCATTTTCGATGCGGCACGAAAGCGAAAAGACCGCCGCTGACCACTACTACCACTACTGGCCACTGAAGAAGGAAGACACCGTTATCTCTTCTTTCATTCAAGGCAGTACTGAATCCAAAACGGATTTCAGCACTCTCTCTCCCTGTGCTTTGGAACCGGCGGCCATGGTGTCCAATTAGGCACCGAAAGCACAGGAGAGAGCACCGGCACTCAATGCACATTGGTGCCATTCCGTGAGCACCTCTACCTCAGCGAAGGTTTGCTGCAGAGAGTGATCAAGGCAATGCCAAGTGCGATGACCACCGGAGAAAGCAATGAAGGTAGAAGGAAGCAGAGGGAGACACGCAGTGATGACAGCGAGACTGCAATGAAATGCACACAGTCCAAGCAGAGACAGCTGCTGCTGCTGCTGCAACTTCAACTTCACCGTTTCATTCAGACTTTGTAGACGACTACGACTTTGGCGGTGTCATGTCACAGTGCCTGTTCAACGGTTTACTACTACTGCTGAAAGACAGGGCACTAAACTGTGGTGGTGGTGGTGGTAGTAACAGTAATTACGACTCTACAAAACACTGCTACGAGCCAAATTATGACACACGCACGAGTGAAAGCACTCGTGCACTGCTGCTGCTGCTGTTAGTAGAAACACACAATATTTACTGCCAATAAACAGACAGTCAGACAGGCAGTCAGACTCAACCACCACCATCTAAACTGTTGTCCATTTAGCAGCAGCAACAGCAGCAGTAGTAGTCAATCAGATGAAACAAGGCTACTTTGTGTTTAGATCAGTGTGTGTGTGTGTGTTAAAGTGTGTAAGAGTGCGCCGCCGCTTGTGTGAGAGCCGGGCAGTGTGCCAATCAATCGAACTGGCAAGCAACTGCCGCCGCTGCCAAACACACAGTCTCAGTCTCAAAGTCGAACTCTCTTGAAGTGAACTGAGCTGCTCGCAATTCCGCATTGTGCTAATTGTGCCCTGCAAGTGAGCAAGTGAGCAACAGCCGCCCTTGTTTGGCTGCCGAAGTCGAGTAGAAAAAAATAAAATAACCGACGGCGGCGGAAACAAACAGACTGTAGACTGAACTTTCACTGCCGTGGCACTACAGCACTGCACACACACCTGAGTAAAAGTGATAGCAGAAAAAAAGGTAGACAGAGACTTTCCTTGTCGTCTTCTTTTTGGGCAAACCAAAAGAAGAAGAAGATATTGCCAGACTCGGCCAAAATCACAGTGCCCAGACTGCTGCTTGGGCTCCATTAGGAAAATGAAGACAAACAACGAAAAAGCTAGCGAGCACTTTTTACCGCTCGGATAATGAGAAAGAGGGAAAGAGAGCAGGAAGGAAGATCCAGCAACAGCAGCAATTCCACCCCTCGATCATCGTGTGCGATATTAAAATCATAATAATAATAAAGAGAAGACGAGCTAGGGTGCTAGCTAGTGTCAGCTAGGGCAATTTGAGCAAATGAAGATTAAGGTGTCGGTGGCGGTGGTGGTGGAAAAGAGCCAAGCACGAACAATGGAAAAAATGGTCCAAAACGGTGGTGGTTTCACCACACATTTTTAAAGACTGCAAATTAATTTTTTTCAGCTAAAAATGTAGGCCAAAAATGAAAAGAAGAAGGAGCTTCTGGTCTGCTTCCCTCCACCGCTGATCTTACGATGATGACATGAAAGTTGAGAGAGAGAGAGAGAGAGAAGAGAGAGAGAGAGAGAGAGAGGAGAGAGAGAGAAATAGCGAGTTTCAAGAAAAGACGGTACAAAAAAGTAGTCTGAAACTCTGTCTTTTATTCACACACTGTACGACACATTTTCAGACCATAGAGCTCCTGCCAACTGGAAAAGAGGGAGAGATTGCTGCTAATAACGGGCCATTATCATCATCGGAGCGTCTCTGCTGTAATCTCAGCACCGATGATGATCACCACCGTCGTCGTCGCCATCATCATTACAGAAGGCTGAATTCTACTATACATACCAGAACAGACACATTGCAAATGTGTGTATGTGTGTGTATGTGTGTGGCCATTATCGAGAAAAAGAGAGCCTAGCAAGCTAAAAGAAAGACAATCGGCGACAATTCGCGAGCAGCACTGGAATGCATCAGCACAGCAAGCTCAATCATCAGATGATGAGAGAGAGAGAGAGAGAGATGGCCTATCGCCTCAAAATAATATCGGCGTCGCATCCTTACCACCACCAACATATCATCTTCATCTTCTAAACTCCAACGCGTCGTTGCTAACTCACTGCCAGTCGTCAGAGAGTTGATGATGGGCAAAAGTGAAATTAAACGAAGACAAAGAAGAAGAAGAAGCTCTATCGGCAGTGGAAGTAGAAGTATAGACACTGTCTATCGGCAAAATTACGTGTCAAATTGGCTGCTGCTGCTGACACAACAGACAACGAAGGAAACAATAGAGCGCAGTGCACGCAAAGACAAAGAAAGAGAGAGACACGGTGATCGTTAGTTGGTGTGATCTACGTGTCCTGCACCAGCAGCGAGAGTGCCAAGAAAAAACGTAATAATGACCACACGAAAGAGCGAGATGATGATAATGATCGATATCATTACACTCCCCTTGAGATAGACATGGAGATTGAGAGAGAGACAGGTAGCAGAAAGCAGGGAAAGAATGTGCCGGACTCGGTGGTAATACGGCACCAATCATTCCAGAAAAAGAGAATAGCTAAAAAATATTTCGCATATTTGCACTGGTCCTTCTGTGCGTCAGAAACGCGTGCATGAACATCGCACATCGTTTTGTGTCGCAGTAGATAGATTGCGAGCAAAAATAATAATAATAAAGCTCGCACTTCTTATGCGCACCCAGAAAACATGTCAGAAGGAAAAAAGAAGCAGATGTGCAGCAGCGACTGAGTCTGAAGACGAAGGAAACGTCGCCTTCGTCGTCGTCAACGACAAGAAGAGGAGAGGAGAGAGAGATGTGTGTCAAAGTAAATAATGTCTAATGATGATCGATTGATAATGAGCTGGAGAAGATGGAGAAGGAGAAGGAGCTTCTGCATCCACTTCTGCTGCCACTGTGTACAACACACACACACCGACACTGAAAGAGAGACAGAGACTGAGGATGCCGAGTCGTGGGGTGGGTGGGTGGTGGTGGTACATTTGGGTAGTACAGAGAAAGTAATAATAGAGCCGGACGACCAAGAAGAAGGAGCAAAAAGATGCACAGGGGATCCACAACAGTGCTGCTGATGCTGTGGTGATCTAATCGAGTGATAGTACGGCAGAGAATATAACTGCCTGGAAAGAGACAGAGCACCAGCAGCGGCAGCAGCCACCACCACCGAACCAAACTCAATTGAGGACGTGAAGGAGCACCAGCAGCAGCAGCAACGACGACGACGGTATCCCCCACAGGAGCCTCATAGCGAGCGCGCGTATATTAAATATATGCGAGCAGGGCGCTTCATAAATTGTGCATGAAACGGACGACTGATGTGTTCGCGAGCAGCAGCCTTCTTTCCTAACTGTGAAAGTGAGTGAAAGAGAGGAAAGCGCACCGGTAATGTGCAGTGCCGTTGTCGTCTCTGTTGGCACTGCCACTGCCTCTGCTGCCGCAAGGGCAAATGGCTCGTAGGATTGAGATTAAATTAAATAAAGTCTCAGAAAGTGCTTCAAAATAGTAAAACAGCTAAAGCGAGAAGGGGGGACTCTGTGCACTCATTTGCCTATCTAGTCTCAGTGAAAGCTAAAGTGTGGGGGCAACAGTGTGTCTCAGTAAGAAAGATGTCAATGTGTTAGTCTCTAGCCTGTGTTTGTGTGATGTCGAGTACTTTGGAGGATAACAGCCTCCTAAATGTTAAAAAAGGAAAAAAAGAGCACAGTACCTTGTTTGGCGTCACCGGCGGCGTTGAGGACAGAGTTGGCGAGCACGGTGGTGGTGAGCGTGAGTAGTAACAAGGTCGAAGCTATCGAGGTTGAGAGGTGACCAGAGGACCACCAGGAGGAGGAATGACGAGCTCGAGGACGACGACTACTGACTGGAAGCGGACGTCTTCGGGAGGTGGTGGTGGTGGTAGTGGAGGTGATGGAGGTGGGTGATGATGATGATCTTTGAGAGGTGGTGAGTGATAACTCTTCTTCAGGTGCATCATCGAGAAGGCTGCCGCCAGGGCAGTGACTGGTGGTGATCATGGTGATCTCCAATGGCTCCACTGGTTCTGACTGACTCGAAATGTCCGGTCTGAATGATCGTCATCGTTTGCTGAGGCTGTTGTCAGCCGCCGCCTTTGTTGGCGCTGACAGTGTGACTCACAGAACGCCATTCTAAAATTGAGAAAAAGAACTTCAAAAGGAGAACTTTCTTGCCACTCTCTTGTTTTGAGAGAGTTTTCTCCTCGTCTTTTCAGTGTTTCATCTTTGAGCTCGCTTTGAAACTTTGGAGTTGCTGCCGCTACTGGTCAATCTTTCGTTTCGCGATTGGGATTGAGATCACTTTCAAGCGGTTGTGCAAGCTCAGAGAAGTAGAAGTAGAGTGTAGAATGAGCTCCTAGTGTAGAGAGGTATTTTCCATTTGCCGCCTGAAGAAAACGAAGAAAAACAGTTCTAGAGGTACAGTGCTGTACAGAGTTGTCCAATTCCTTCAGAGTGCTTTTGTAGACGGCCGTACACCTAAATCGAGAAAAGGGGAAGAGAAAAGAAAAACAAAAACATTAGAAACATGGGGAAAATGTAAGAACAGAGAAATAAAAGAAGCAGTAGTCGTCTTTGATTAAATTCATGCCCTGTAAATCAGTGTGACCAAAAAGCAAAACCAGCGATCGACTAGGACCGGTGGTAGAACTGGCAACCAACAAAACCAAAAAGCTTAGCAGTGTTCCGCATGATCTCGGTCTGTCTGGCAGATCCAAAACAGCAGCAGTAAAAAGAAAACCAGAAAGTGGCCATGTAAAAAGAAAATAATAATATTCCAAGTAGAAGTACAGAGACCGCCGAGAGATTGTCAGGACAAAATGGAAAAACAGCATCGGCAGCAGCAGCAGCGGCAGACAAAATCAAATTATTTTAATTAACGGAAAACTACGGATCAGTGCACAGTGCCCGGCTTTGGTCTGCTGCTGCTGGCTACTGATGATAAGTGCTGCAAAAGAAGAAAAAGATTCTAGAAGCTAAGAAGAAGAGGCAAAAAAGAAGACGATGAAAGAAAGCAGAGAAAACGAATCAGCGTAATAATAACACCCAAAGTAGGAGAATAGCAGAACTGGGAATTAGAAAGAGACAGAAAGAAGAAAAAGGAAAAGTAGCGCCAAGAATGGGAGCAACTTTATATTTATTGGGTCAGCTGCAAACGGAGAAAGTAGTGTGGGGAATTATTTATCAACACTGACCACCACCGCCAGCAGTGTCCATTTGTAAATTATCGACTTCTAGCAAAAAAAAGAGAAAGAGAGAATAAATAAGCAGGCAAACAGACAAAAAAGCAGAGACGAATCAAATTATAGAAATTGAAAGTGTTCATCTCTTCCTTCTCTCCTTCTCTTGGCGGCATTTCATTTCATTTGCCGACTCAGTGATTTCAGTGAAAACACACAGTGTCAGCCAGTGTCAGTGCCGATGACAACGGCAATGGCGACGTCAGTATCGTCTCGAGACGGCAATTGCAAATAGAAGGCCGAAAAAGAGAAACAGACGCACACATATTCTTTCAATTCGGAAAGTGACGACGACGGCAACCCAAGGACAGACCCGACTGAAATCATTCGGTTGCCAAGCGTGAGAGAGAGAGGGAGCGAATCGCCGAAATTATTACCACTATGCTTGGTTGTAGAAGAGGAGGAGAAGGTTTCGGTGGTGGCGGTGGTAGTGGAATTAACGGGTTTGCACTCGGGACAGAATTTGTTTCTGGATGCAAGCAAAATGTGGAATAGAACAAAACAACACAAAAATAACTAGGGCAGAAGAAAATGGCGCCAGCAAATGAGGGCAGCCTAATTCAACCCAACCGGATTCTGCACCCTTTGCCCAACAAAACAGTGGAAATAGCAATTTGAAAATCGAAATTCCGCACAAAAATCCTCTGCAATTGTGCTAGTAATTAAACACACATACACACACTAGTAAACTACAAATCACAACCGCTATATACAAGCAAGCAAACAAAAAAAAAAGAATACACTGTACGGCAACTGTACCCAAACACAGCCGTAGCAGCTGCTGCTTCTGCTGCTGCTGCATGAATAAACAACAGTGACGAAAATGGTCAGATAATTCCGAGAAGGAAAAAAAGAGAAAGAAAGAGAGAGCAAACAGTAAATGTCCAGCAAGTCTGTCGTCACTACAATCATCATCATCAAGAAGGCTGAGCATCATCTTCAAAACGACGACGACATTCAAGTTAAGCTGCAGCATTCAGAGCATCGTTATTATTGGCGCAATTATACTCTTTACTCTACTCGGGATCTACTCTGGTCACCACCACCACCACCATCACCATCACTACCACCGAAATGACCGTCATCATGGCCGTCGTCGTCGTCGACATCGTCGTCCAGCAGTAGGTTAAGTGCCAAAAAGAAGAAGAAAAAGAGGAGGAAGAAACGGAAAAAAGAACGGGAGCAAGAGCTTAACGAAGCAGGCCATTTGGCTGCCTGGGCAATTGCTGTTGCTGCCGCCAGCATCAGCAGCAGCCTTGGTCTCTGAAGACTTCAGAGAGTCGAGCAAAGGAGATAATCATCAGCAGAGGCAGTTTGCCTGCCTGCCTACAGTCTGCCTGCCTGTCTGTGCCATTTGGAATCAGACGGCGGAAGATAAAGCGAAAAAGAGAGAGCAAGAAAAAAGTCTAGCGGCGCCCAGTCCTCTCTCCTCTTCTTTTTCAAAATCGTCGGAAAATCAACGATGCGGATGAATGCGATTGTAATATGATTAGGGGAAGATGATGCAGGCAAGGGCTGCTTGTTAGGTGAAGCACTACTGCGACTTAGCATTCAACTTCAATTTATCTGTATTTTTCTGTGTTTCCAATTCTGCTGATGCTCCTTCTTCTAATAAACAAAAAAAATTTTCCCCTAATCCGATAAGGGTCCTGAAAAAGTTGTGTGCAAGAGAAGTGAACGGTCCTGAAACAGCAGTAGAAATGGGCAAAAAAATAATAAAAATGGCAACTAAAAGTAAAGTTCAAAAGTTTTTCTTTTTCTTCTGTTAGATTATGAAGGAATTGAGGAATAAAAGTTATGATCCCTCGAAATGCACAAATCCAAATAGGAATCAGAAAGATTCTAAATATAGCATAAATAATGATCAACAACAGTAGCAGCCAGCATCGCTCGTTCCAAATGACCGAATAAAATGGGCAATAAAAATGAGCAGCGAATTTATCATCGAAATGATTCGCAGCAAGTGCCGATTTTGCCCTCCCCCTTTTATCACAATTAAAGCAGGCGCCACCACTTTCGCATCCGATTCCAAAGACACACACTTATTAATTACACTTATCACCCTAATTAGGTAAGCCTTTAAGGCTATTAATTCACAGGAATGGATGGAAAAGAATTATGATTCTCACTTTTTTCTGCCGCCCCTAGGAAAAGAGGAAGAAAAATAGACAAACGTCGCCGTCGCCGCTGGAGAGAAGGAGATTAGAGAATTGAAGAAAAAATGAAAAAGAAAAGAAAGAAAAAGAAGCGGAAGCAGCATCTTTGCCGAATCGAATCCCGGGCACCAGCTGCGTCTCAGAAACTATCAGATAGTCAGATAGTCTTTGCCGCATCCGATAAGACTGCTACTGTCTTCACTACCAATTAGCAGCACTGACCACGCCGGTCGATAAGCCGACAAAAACAAAAAAATCTTTTGGACCAAGAAAAGAAAAGAAAACAGTGAAAAGATGCTCCTTATGATACTGCCAAACAGCAGCAGCAGCTAATGAGAAGAAAGCCGAATTTAATTAATCGAGCCGATTAATCCCCGGTCATTGCTCTGGCGAATCTTAAGCAGAAGAAGCAGATCATATGTTGGCGAGAAAGATTCTAGAGACGGTGAAAGTGATTTATGGTTGCGAGAAAAGAGAGAGATTCCGATAGCAAAAACCGAGGTTGTTGAATTGATTCTACCCCTTCTTCTTTTCGCCAGCAGTTCTCGGTGCAATTCGTCGTTGTCCTCGTCGGCAAACAAATCGATTTACGGCGGTCAAATTAAAAGTGCAAACAGAAGCAGTGGTAGTGATGGCGCTGCTGCTGCTCAACTGGGAGGACAAATTATAATTCAATTACCAATGAAAGGGAAGAGAAAAAGTGAAAGAGTAAAATTTAAAGTCAACAAGCCAAATTGGAGCCATTTCCAACTGCTCGGCTCCATTAACTGGTTCCTCCGCCAAAAGTAAACTCCGGAGAGAACTGGAACTAGGCAAAAAGAAAAAAGTTTTGCAACAGGGCAAAAAGCGAGGAACAGCAAAAAGCCGATTTGATGTTTGCTTTTGGGTAGAAAGCGTGCTCGCAGGGGAAAGAGAGAGCAAACGTAATATGGCAAAAAAGAAAAAGAAAAAATGACAAATAGAAGCGGATGCTACGAGAACGAGATTGCCACTGGCTGACACGAGCCACATTGTACCACCAAGAGAATCCAACGTTTTTTGCTACAGAATTTGACAGAATTTTCCTCCTTGTCCCGGGACAGACAAAAGTCCTGAGCTGGTTTGTGCCCGGGGCGCAATAAAAGTCGAGGAAAGGAAAGAAGATGAGAGACTTGCACTTGCAGAGAAAACTGGCAGCATAAAAGATTCAGTGGCTGCCACTGCCCAAATTAGAGCAGAGAATCCAAGAAGAATCCAAAGAAGAAAAAAAGATACACTTCACTGGCTCTTGTGCTGGCGATGCTCGGTAATTACAAATGCGACTAGGAAAGGCGACAAATGTAAATGTATCAAGTGTTGACTGAGGCAGGAAATTCTTAATAATAATAATATCGAGAGAGCTAGAATTGAGAATTAAGAAGAAGGCGAAAAAGCAGACAGCCCTCAGCTGACAGCCTTCACCCTCTTCAAGCATAAATAAATAAAATATAATAGAAAATGGGATTCAAACTGAGACTTCAGCGAAGAAGAGAGGAGAGAGGAAAGTGTGAAAGAAAATTAGCAAATGAAAATGAAAGCAAAAATGAAAGAAGTGTGTCTCAAGACAGGGAAAAGAGCAAACAAAGGAAGTAAGAGACTTCACACTACTTTCTGATCAAAGAGAGATGAAACAGTGTGAAAAGCGATGGTGAAAAAGAAATAAAGGAGGAAATGCAAATTACCAAGCCACTGTCACTTTTTTCGCTTTCATTTCCGCTCTTGAGCTGAAAAAAGTCAACATCAACATCAACAGTGCCAAACACCACTATTTGATCACCACAATTTCGCTCTTTTTCAAAATCTAATCAATATATGGAGGCCTCTTTGAGGAAGAGAAAAAGATGCCAAGATTCTTAGCAAAAAAAGAGAAACATCAAACGATCTCTTCAGAAGCAAAAACACACATTAATTTAAGTGATCTTTTTGGCAAGGACCTAGGCTGCTGCTGCCAAAGTTGAATATTATTAAAATTGATATATTCAATGTAACAGTAGACGATAGAATATCTTTCTCAGACTGCCAGCCATCACCAAAAAACACAAAATTGAGCATCAAACATCGCATGGGCACTGTCAAAGAGACCACCGAGAATCGAGAATCAAGACTGCAGACACATTCCTTTGCCCAGAACACGATAACTCTTGTGTTCCCTTTTTGGACATAAAAAGGGCAAATACATTTTACAAGATCAAACTCTGATCAAAATATAGGCAACAGCAGCAGCAGTTTGAGCATCGAATCTGACAGAATCTGATCCAAATCAGCGATCGAGAAAGAAGCCTGAAGTAACAGCACTTGCAATGATTAATGCGGGATTAATTTTTATTCTGATTTCAAGCAGCAGCTAGGGCAGCGAATTTCAGTTCCACTGCACTGGAATGTTGTTCCTACCCGTCTGTTCCAAGTTCCAAGAAGGGATCGTTTAAATCCCATAAAGATAATGATAAGGCAACGGAAAAAGAAGGGGACTCGCTCGATCGTGTCAAAGGAGAAGGGTCGAAATGCTGTCTAAAGTTTTTGGTCGCAGTAAGAAGGCCTAGAAAGAGAAAGAGAATCTGCTGCTCATTAATATTCACAGAACATCAGCAGCGATTGGCAGCGCCAAGAAGAAGTAGAAGAAGAAGAGGAAGAACATTCTTTGCGTCTAACGTTTCTCTCCTGCCACCACCACCACCAACACACTATCATCTTACATCAGACAAAGTGTGATAATTTATACCGCAGCGGCAGCAGCAGCTGAAGGGAGGAGGAAAATAACGGCCAAAAAAAAGACGAAGACGAAGAAGACTAAGAAAAGCCAGCGCTCTGGTGAGATATAATTTGCTCGATAGATCAGCGCAATAAATAACGGAGAAGAAGGATAGAAGAAGAAGGATAGAAGAGAAAAAAAGTACGACAACAAAATGAACTGATAGCTCAGAGCTGAGAAGAAGAAGAAGAAGAAGAAGGGAAAATTGAATAGCCAAATTGTAAGCGGACCTGTAAACATTGGCGGCAGAGGCTGAAGCAGAAGTGCTATAGTCGAACACTGACACGAATAATCCATCTTATTGAGGCAACTACTGCTCTGGCTAGGAACTGGCTGACTTACTGGACATGTCCATCGATTGGAAACAGCAGCAGCAGTGTTCCAAACTGGAAAAGAATTGACCAGTAACAGCAGCAGCAGCAGAAGTAGCAGCAGGCAATCGCTCTTGTTCAGTGAGAGAGACAGCTGTACAGACTGTACAGACAGGCAAAAGCAGACATTTTCATTCTCTCTCGCTTTCACGGAATATTCTCTTGTTCCCGTGCACTCACATTGATTGACTTCTCTTTCACTCTCTTTCTTTTCTTTTTTCCTGTTCGAGGCTAATTAATTAAATTTTCGAAGCTCATTGCCGAAGACGACGACGAGATTTGCCGACAATCGACCGAGCTGCGTGCTGCTTCAAAAAAAGAGCTCCTCTTTTTCTTCTTTTTCGAGTTCGATCGATTATTTTTCTTCTTCAAAAAAGAAGAAAAATACTGTTCAGGCCGTGCAGCTTTCGTCATTCAGGCCGAGATGCTCACAAACAGAAAAAAGCTCGAAGAAACAACGATTCTTCTTTTCCCTCTTTTGGCTGTTTTACAATCGAAAATCGATCAAATCATTAAACTGTCCGTAATTTGCCTGCCTGCTAACTCTCTGTGTTGTTAGCTTTGACAGTTCCAAAGAAGGAAGAAAGAAACGGCAAAGACGCAAATAGATTTACGCGACCGTCAATTCAGAGAAATACAGCGGAGAAAATGCAACGACAAAAACAGCGAAAAGAAAAAATAGGCAAAAAGAGAAAAAATCTGTAAAACAAAGCAGAACAAAAATTGTCGCACTGCCTGTGCCTACGAATAAATAGAAAATGCCAAAACGATAAATTTTAAAATTCACCAGCAGCTAAAAACAGGAGAGAGGGAGTACCAGAAACCAAATGGACATTCGAAGGGCAATAGGCAAATAAAAACAGGAGAAAAATGTAAATTCAAACTCTGCAAAGAAGGAAGGAAAATCCTTAGCTTCGGAACAGGCAGCACCGGAGCTTAGCCTAAGCAGCAGCAATCAGCAAACTGCGGACAAGAAAATGTAATGAGCAAAAGAAGATGGAGAGAGAATCGGGAGGGGCGAGAATCGAAGAGAATCGAGGGATCAACGCGGTGGTTCTCCTTTTCATCCTCACAACCTTCTTAGCAATTCACGGCACGATTCTGATTTGGCTGCTGCTGCTGCTGGAGATGATCACTTCTTTATTCTGCATTGTTTTTGCACTCTCTCCTGTTCTGTTCTGTCCGCCACCCCTGCATATAATAGTCTGGTCGACTGTGGTGTTTGTGTGGTGTTTGTGGTGAGGAAATGAAGGAAAGACAATCGAAGACAAATCGAAACCTGCTTCCACCAAACTCTCTCATTTTGTTTGGCTGCATCACTGAGTTGCGGCTGTTACGGGGGCCATGAATAACAATTCGGGAACAAACTTATTTTTGTACTACAGCTCAAAAACAGTGCATAGCACAAATAAATGAAAATACCACAAAATGTTTGTGCTATTGACAGTGTAGCCAATAACAGTAGTTTTGCTGCTTCTGGTCAGTCAACTAATTTTTCATGGTTTGACCAGCACCGAAAAAGCAGTACAACTAAACACACACCGTTTCAAGACAAACTTTTTTAAATTTACGAGCCCGCCATAAATCGTTGAAAAAAGAAGCGAAAGAAGCGGAAAACGAGAAGCAGTTATTATTACAGCAGCTTCTCCCGTTTAAGAGAGGCCATGAATATTGGCAAGAAGAGGGAGAGGGAGCTCAAAGATGATGAATGAGCAGACAGAGACACTCGTTCTCGTTCTCGTTTTCAGGCACCACAGAACTGATCGATTCTTAAGAAGAGAAAGAGAGAGAAAATGGCCGCAAAATCGAGAATCGAGTACACTGGGAATGTCAAGGAATGTCCTCACCCGGACTGACCACACTCAGTTGCCTGGCATTTAATTGGTATGCAGCAAGTGCACTGCACCCAGTGCACTCTTTTCAGTCTCCGAGAAGAATCCTGAATCCAAGAAGAATCCAGGCTCTAGTCAAAGAGTAGAGAGGCAAGTCAATTGGCGGCAATGTCCGAAGCAGCAGTAACAGCAATCTTGGACAGCAAACAGCAGAACAGCAGAATTTTCCCCCAGAAACACTTTGGCACGTTGACAGGCAACTGCAGCATTTTGTAGCCACTAGCGACAGCGCCTTTCAAAGGAAGAGAGAGAGAACCAGGACACAAAAAGCAGCTAGAACTGACAAAGAAAGAAAGTGGACACACAGACAAACACAACTCAGCTCTCTGGAATGTGTGTCCACTGTCTTGTACAATGTTGGCTGCTGTACAGCAGCAAGCAATGTAGCAGTAGTGTACAGCAGCAGAAAGAACTTGTATAGCGGGAAAATGCGGGAAAAAATGATGCGGGTGAAGAATCCAAGGCCGGCGAGAATTCTTTCTCTCTCTTCAATTCTCGCTCCTTTTTGCACTCGCCTCATTTTCTTATATTTCTTTTTGAAAAGTCAAGAAACTGGTAAAAACTTGTGGACGCACTCTTTTTTCACGCTCTGCTGTAAAAGATGTCAACCGAATCGGGAAAACGGTCAGTCAGCAGCAGCAAAAAAGCTGAGAAAAAGATGAGTCCTTTTTGTCTACTTTCTCCTTTCAAACACACTGAATACAAGCAAAAAGAAAAAGAAAAGTGGACAGTGGCGGCAACGATGACGATTATATACATTTATGTGGCGCCGTGCACTTTTTAGGAGGGTTTCAGACACACTTTAAACAGAGAGACAGTGTGTTTAGGAGAAAAGAAAGAAGAAAGCAGCAGGACGGCTGCCGAGTTTTTCAATTTTCTCCAAACGCCTGATGAAAAGCAGAGCAAAGAGATAATTTATAGACGGATCTCTGAGAGTTGGTGGTGGCAAGCTGTGCTCGCTGACTGATGATCTCTACTGTGGTGAACCGTCCACCAATAGACGTAAACAGCCTTGGCCTTTGTGCCGCTAAATAGTTTGGAAGATCCAGGAAGAGAAAAGAAGAAAAAAACTATCTCGATAGCTTGTCGTCTGCTGACGCCCTCCTCTCGCCCTCTGCTCTCAATTAATCGGTCACATAAATGATTCAAGAAGTTGTTGTTGCTGCAGGAGTGTGCACGCAAGGATACACTAATGAAAAACTACTTAGCGAATATACACAATGTTGCAAACTTTAAAGGTATGCGCTCGTTAAAGAGAAAGAAACTTTTTGTCTTAGTACGAGACAAACAGTAAAGTGAAAAAGACAAGAGTGAACCGACGGGGCAGAATCAAATTACAAAAGTCGCTGCCACCGCTGTTGTACAAACAACATTGACACTTTTGGAAGAGAAAGAGAGAAAAAGAAAGCTTGTTGTCTCGAAGCTGCTGCCGCCACAGTCGTAGCAATCAATTGGGAATTTGCGGAAAAGAGGCAGCAGCTGAAGACCAGCTGATAACTTTGCAGGGGGAGAGAGAGAGAGGATTTACGAGCGACAAAGTTAATGAGCAGAAGAAGCGAGGAGGAAAAGTGAAAAGCTCTGCTCTTGCAGTTCTGGTGCTGTTTGCCGTTCTGCCTACTTTCTGTGTTTCACTACTGTTGACCACAAGTTTCGGTGGTGTGCCATTTGCCATGTGCAATGTGTGTGTGTGGATGTGCCTTATCGCCATTTAAGCGGAGGTATCTGCAAATTCAGTGGTCAGCAGCAGCACAGCAGCACTAGAGCTAGCAATCGATGGCCAGCCAAATGACCAGCCAACAACAGCACAAAGTGCCAGGAAAAAAGTGCCACAAATTACCAGGAATACCAGGCGACCTAGGACTGAGGCAGAAGTAGCAGCAGCAGCAGCAGCAAATCCTAATGACCAGACGACTTCACGCGGCAATTGAGAATGGTGGGCTATCCTCGATAATAGCCACCGCTGGTGGATCGATGTGAGCTCTCTGCCACCACAGTTTGGCAAATCATTACGATTGCGGTGGCAATTCAGAGGCATTATCCTTCTCCTCCTTCTTTTGCTTTTGCCAGCAATCGGGCGCCAATCACGCCGTATGTAATGAATACGAGAGAGCTGTGCTGCTGCTGCGATGAAAATGGGCTGTTAGCTGCTGCTCGGTGCTGTGCTGTGAATGCTCATGGCGCCCAATGAGGCGCACTGAATTCGAGAAAGGGCGAATCTGTGGATGCCATTTCAGCAGAATCCAACAGCACTCTTTAAACTCTAAACAGAGTTTTTGGTTTGGGTATATTCTGTCTTCTGTTCCCTGTCAGCTGCCTGCCTGCCCTCCTGCTGCAGTAGGAAACAGTTTTGGCGTCACTGAAACAATTTTTCTTCTTTTTTCCTTCTCCTCTAAACACACACACACTCCAAACTCGTACACACACGCACGAACTCTAACACACAGCAAGAAGCAAAAAACGCCATAAATCTTCAACTTTGTGTACAGAAGTGTGTAGTGAGCAGTGCAGTAGTGTACGACAACTACTCGAGTTGCAATTGCAGAGCTTGATTTCGTCCTCCTCCATTTTAAAGTGATAAACCAAACCAAACAAGCAAAAACAGCAGCAGCAGTAGTTGCTTCAAAAATAAAACAACTGAACAACAGCAGAAACAACAGCAAACTCAAACTCTAATAAATAATAAGGAAAGGAAGTGTGGGCGCCACAGCCGGCGCCCGAATCAGGCTGCAGCACACACCAAGATCATTTGGGGTTAGGTTTCTTGTGAAGGAATCGAGCAGGAAACAGCTTGAGATTGAACTGAACTGAACCGGGCACAGCACAAACTCTGGATCTGCCCGTTCCCTCCACGCTTAGGTGTGATAAATGGGATTACCCAAACTCTCTCTTCTTTCTGGTCAGTTAGGGAGCGAAGGAGATGGCAGCAGGCGCCACCATCATCAAGGACGCATTAAGACGCGTCATTCGATTCCCTTCCCTACTTTCTTCTCGTCTCATCTCAGCAAAAGGGGAGAAAGATAGGGAGCCAAACAGGCAGGCAGGCAGCATTAAGCCAGGCGTCAGCCGCACACGATGTGATAATCTTTGCTTTGGTCAGCAGAAAATTGCCTGATTCTGGGGTTCTGCTGGTTCTAGTTCTGCCAATGCTCTCTATGAATAGCCAATGAGGGAAAAAGAGATGTGCAGTGCAGGGCACATTCCCCTTCCCCCACACCTAAACTTGAGATGCATGCAATAACAGAATAAAGGCAGAAGAATAGAGGCAGAAAAACAAAAGAAGATTCCGATTGATTCAGTGAGAAACATTCGGGCTGAAACAGAGAGCTGATGCTGATGCTCGTTCACGCGCAGATCGAAGCGGCTGATAGGCTAAAGATACCAGGAAAAAGAGGAGAAAGTAAAGTAAATCTTTGCATCGCTCCATTGGCGATCGCCCAGAAAGAAAAACACGGCAAGAATTCAACCAGCAGCAGCAAAACAAAGCTGCAGAAACAGAAACAGCACAATTTCTGTCGAGTTCAGCAGTTCTGCTGCTGCTGTTCAATGCTAGAAGCACTTCTGCTGCTATCCAGCAATCAAACCAATTCAGCCTTTATTTTCCTTCTTTCTCCTACTTCTTCTCTTCTTCATCTCAATCTTCAAGAGGTCTACATCGCACTCATCTTAGACTCACACACACACATCTGTGAACGGGAATTGAAAATTAAATCTCGCCTCTGCAAAGATCACGGTGCACTTGAGATTCTCCGTCTCTTCTAGGAAAAGAAGAGGAGAAATTCAAGCACATTTATTACCACCACCACCACCGTCATTGCCAATCACTAACGAGACAGATGAGAGCGAAAAAAGAGAACTAAAACTAGAGAAAGACAAATGAAACTGAGAGCGGAAGAAAAGAAAAGAAGCCCCAAAAATCTAGCATGAATGAAAGAAAACGAGTGTAAGTGTGTGACTCAGCTGATGAGGAATGAAAAGTGCTGGCCTGGCTGACTGGCAGCTTGGCCAAACAGACGAGCTTAATCACGATGGAAAGAAGGAGAAGGAGAAAGAGGAGCAAAAAGACAAAGTTTTTCATCTGCTAAGACATAGTAGTAGTGGTGGTGGTGTAAAGGGGAAAGACTTCAGCATCAGCAGCAGCTTGGCCCGACACACAAAGCAGCGCCTTTGTTTGTTCAAATTAACGAGATGAAGCTTCGCTCGAGATGAAGCAAAGCAAAGCAAACGAAAGAAAGAAGATTGCAGCTTGATTGTCCCGTCGGCGAGGGGCGAAAAGTGAAAACACTATTGCTGCTGCTGCTGCTGCTGTTCACAGATTCTCTACACTTGCCAGATTGTCTCCTCTTCTTCTTCTCCAGCAAGACTGATTAAAATTAATTTTTTAATACCACCACCACCAAGAAAAAAGAATGATGACGAGGACACGAGAAGGCGTCAAGCAAACGTTTTTGAGAACATCTTTTCAGCAGAAAAAAAAGAAAGAAAGAAAGCAGTAGATGAAGCGTACACTTTAACTCTACTTTAGTTTAGCTCTAATGAAGCAAAGTGATGCGGCGGCAGAAGCATCAACGGAAAAAAATGTGAGAATAAGCGAGGCTGTATAAATATCACAACACCCCCACCAATCTGTTGTCCGTCGGCGAGGGGCGTAAAACGTGAAAACACACTATTGCTGCTGCTCTAGCAAGAACTTACTGCATAGTTCATTTTAGCAAGAGGATAAATAATTTAAACCACCACCAAAGAACAAAATATGACGAGACACGGAAGGCGCAGAAACGTGAAACTTTCACAAAAAAAGAAGACAGAAAGATAGATGACGCACTTACATGCACTTAGTTACTCTACAACAAATGCCGCAAGCACAACAAAAATGTGAGATACCTGTTAAATCTCCAAGCCACAAATTCTCTCGTAATCGGGCGCTAAAAACGCATCCCTCACTGCTACACACTCCAAATTTATGTTAAAAGAATTATGATATATCATAGGGAGCGAAAAGCAAGATAATCACCCACCAAATTACAAACTTCACCACCAGACGACAGAAAGAACAACACAGAGAAATTGATTCGAGGAAGTTGACGCAATTTCAAATGCTGTTACTGCTACAACATGTCTCCAAAATAATCTCTCGTTTGGCACACTCCAGAGCATGCAAATTCTGCTGCAATGGGCGCCAAACGCTCCTCTTTCCCCATACTCTCAAATTATAAATGAATTTAACCATGCATGTCTGAGCTGCAAGCAAGACTCACTCGCAAATTCTTTCACGGCTCTTCACTGACAACAGCAGAGGACGGAAATTGAACGAGTAGTGAATCAATGAAATGCTGCTACAACTTTCAGATGAACATACGTGCACAACACCGCAGCAGACAGCAGAAAAGTGCAGCAAAATTTTCCCATCTGGAATCAAGAGATTCAGGTACCACTGCTGCCTTGCTCTATTAGCAACTCTTACGGAAGCAAAGAGGGAAAAGAAGAAGGAAGAATAACCCTTGTCAAATAAACACAACCATTCTCACGACCAAATGCAAATGGCGCAATTTCTGCAACTACAGCAGCTGCAGGCTTCCTTTCCAGAACAAATTAAAAAGAAGAAGAAACAGTAATCCTACTCTTCTCAACAAACCAGTTCTCTAAGCAAGTGCAAGACGAAAGAATCAGCAGAGTCCAAGAACGAGGTGCAGACTAGATCGAGACTAAAGAGCACAGAAACACTCTGACTTCCTAGCTCTGTCTCACTGAATACGCAACCGCTAATAAAATCAGACAAGAAAAGACGCGACTACAAGAATAGACATAATTAGGAAGGAAAAGAAAGAAGAAGCTGCAAGAGAGAGAGAGAGAGAGAGAGAGAGAAGAGAGAGAGAGGAAGACTGCCTCGAGCAGCAGCAGCACAAAACTGATCACAAACAGCACACACACAATCGACAGTAGCCGAAGTAGGAGTAGTATGCACCCTAGCCAATGAATAAGTAATGAGATGTAGTGAGAGGAGATTGAACTTGAGGATTTGAGCTGGAGCTGTAGCTAGGCAAGATAGCACAGGAACTGGGGAGCAGATAACGAAAGAAGGACAGCTGCGCAAACGAGGACAAAGTTCTCTCATCTGGTGTCCACAAAAAAACGGTATTACTTTTTTCTGTTATGCAGCAAAAAAGAAAAATGTGTCTCTTTGAGCTCTGTTTCTGCTGCCACAAGTTCGCTGATGAAGATGCAAGTGAGCGGTGGTGGTGGTAATGAGCGCACCAGCAGCAGAAGCACTTCAACAGCAGCAACAACGGCAGCAGCCACCTTTTCTGCAATGCAAATCGGCACTGTGGTGGTAAACGATAGAAAGAAAGACTCGACTCTGACTGACAGTCAGTCAGACTAAAGAAGTAGTAGTAGTGGGGGAAAAGAAGCTCTGCTGAACAGCTTTAATTAGACCTGGCACATCAGTGCTCACAGTAGCAGCAGGATCCCCCTCCTTCTCCTCTTCATCGTCTTAATTATTGGCAATGAGTCGGCAGAAGCAGCAGAAGTCAGAAGTCTGCTCGCAGAAGCACCGCTGATTACCGAGAGAAAAAAGGCACTAAAGCTTCTTCTTCTTCAGGGGACTAAACATAGCCAGCCAGAGGTAAGCTCAAGAGCGGCGGTCTGTCGGTCACTGCCATGCTGACCACTAGAGCCAGCCAGTCGGCCATCAGTTGAGCACATCCTCAGCCTCCGAGTGCCAATTAGATAACGAAGTGCAGGCAGTAGAGACGCTGGAGAATATAAATTTATTATCGCCGCTACAATTGCCCGGATTAAGAGGAGATAAGAGGAGGAGGAGGGAAAGAGAAGAAGAAAGAGTTGTCGGTGATGTAGGACAGTAGGCGAGAGAGAGCTCAGCTGAAGAAGTAGCCAGTGTGTCTGTGTGTAATATTGGGTTAAATAAATGCTAATTACACGGTAGGAGACTGTAGTCAATGAATCTGCAAAAGCTGCTGCTGCCGCCGGTGGTAAAATGATGACCGGTGGCCAACTCTGTACTACTGTCGCTCCTTAGCTAGTAGAAGGAGACTTTAATCGGCCGACTTAGAAGAGAGATGCCAATTAACAAGCATCAGCAACTCGACTCGGCTTTACACATTGTGTCCTCTCACTGAAGAAAAAGGGGAAAGAAGAAGAAGAAGAAAAGAACAGAGCAAATGATGCTGCTGGACAAAAGCTGCAAAAGAGAAAACCAACAAACGAGAGCAGGCAGACTGGCTCATTAAGGCTGGGCACACATTGCATATTAATTCAACACAGTGGAGCTAGTCTCACTTTTGTTTTGTCCTTTTGTTGCCCCCTTTTCTAAATGCAGCCAAAAATGACTCAATTTTAGCAGTGGTGCCAGTGCCACGCCTGTTCGTTTTTGGCCAGAAGTGAGAAGTGAACCAGAAAAAGGAGGTTCTAGAGCAAGTCTAAAAGCAGTCTTAATTGTCATCGTCGCTTGCTAATCAGGATCCACCGCCACAAAACAAAACCGACACTTGGCGTGGTCTCCCACAACTCAATTGTTCATCAATAAAAATATTTAGCACTGATTACAATAAATAAATAATGCACCAGCAGTGACAAGAATAGCAATCACGCAGGGACAAAATTAACCAGAATTGGTAAAAACAAAAATCATATAAAAAACTCTGTCAACACAAATCATCACAAAGAAAAGAAAGTGCACCGATCAAGCAAAAAAACCAGCAAAACAATTGGGCAACAAACAGCTCGTCAGGTCGAGGTGCACAGTGAACAAGCACCTCCAATTGATTTGATTTGCCTGGCAAATGCTGAATTGCGATGACGACAAAGTCTCATCCGAGAGAAGAAGAAGAGGAAGAAGAGTGCACCGGCTGACCTGAGCAGACAGGCAGTCAGCAGCATCGGGTGACCAATTGCCTGTCGCTTTGTCTTAGCAGTGCCACTCTTCACGAGAGCAAGTGAGCAACAGAGCAAGTTAATGGTCAGTTAGTGGCAACTGCAGTCAGTCGCGCCCAACACACTGTGTCCACTTGTGCAAGTGGCCGCAAGCATTGCAGCAGCAGCAGCATTGTCTTTGCAGACGACCAAGACTAAGAAATAAGAAATGAGAAAGAACACTGCCGTTGCCGTTGACGACGCCCAGAGGAGAAAAGGGAAAAGAGGAAAACAACGGCATTACTGACCGGTGAAATGCACACACAAACACACACTGAGTTAGTCAGACAGTGTAGACACAGCAGCAGCACATTAGTGTGCTAGTGGTCAGACTACGAAAGACTAAAGACTAAAGACTCTGTTTGAGAAGTCTCATTACAAAGTAGTGGTAGTGGTAGAAGAAGTGTATCACCATCAAACAAAGGCCAGCAACAATTAGTGAGAAGTACTAGAGGGACTCTCCTCCTCCTTAGCATCACTCACTAAGGGCGCCAATTTGTTGTTGTTACACTGTACTACTCACTTTCCTCCCCCAGGAGAAATCGTATCATTTCAGCTGTTGTAGTACTACTTCGGCTGATGCTGGTACTAATTAATAACTGTAATGTAGTCATGTACTCTCACTCACTCACTGACTCAGACTTTGATGCTGGCAGTGTAGAGTTTCGGGCGAGTAATTGATTCGGCGCCCGAGAGTCTTTCTCTCTGTTGCTGTGTATCTGTCCGCATCAACTGCAGCATCTGGCGCCAAGAGAGAAAGAAAGAAAAGACAACAACTGAACGAGAAAAAAATTGTACAACAGAAACGTTCAAATGAGCTGGAGAAATAAAAGAAGAAATCTAGCCAAACTGCCAGCATCCAAAGTGAGATGCTCAAGAAGTGGTAGTAGTGGAAACACGATACAGGCCCATTGAAAGAAGAGGAAGGCAAAAGAGCGCTCGTGAAACGTGCAAATATATCAAAGATTGCCATTTGAATTGGCCTGTGTGTTTCTGGCCTCTTCTTCAATGGCATCTTTTGTTTTGTTTGCACACATTATTCTGCAGCAGCCCTTCTTCTTCTCGTGTGTAATTTAATAACAATCAGCATGCCCATTAAGCCCTCCTAGAAGAAGAGCAGCAGCAGCTCAGAACTCGGCGCCAAACAATTAATTTCGCGGCGGCGGCGGCGGCCGACACAAAACAGAGCAACGGCGGATGAGATGTAAAAGATGTGTGTAGTGTCATTTGTTTCTCATTTTTTCCTTCTTTCCGTTTCTTCGTGCTTTTATGCTCATGCTGACGCAAAAAACTAACAACAAGATTATAATTGCCATGCTATACAATCTGGGCGCTTTTCTGCTTCCTTTTGGGAAGAGCGAAAAATCGAGCTCGTGCTCTGCAGAATCTCAAAAGAAGAAGCAAAAAAGAAGCAATTAAAGAAGAACAAAGAAAGAGCGGGGCAGCAAAAAATACCAAATGAGAGTATGAGGATTCACCACAACTTTCCGCTACACTCTTCTTCTTCTCACCTGTTTTAAATAGAGAAAAAAGCAACGGCAAATCCTGCAGAGCTTTCCCATATTAAATTAGCGTCTCAAATCTAATGCTGTTACAAATGGGGCAAAGGTAAAGGCAATTACACAGCAGAGAAGGAGACAAACACGCAACTCACAGACAATTAAACAGTGCTAAGCTAAACAAAGAATCAGAAGAAGGTGAAGAAGAAGAAGACACAGTCTTGCAAATGAGAAAAATTACACTGAGCGTGTTTCAGGAACAGCGCCCTCATATTTCTCACCTCACACCAATTCAGTAGTGGTCTGACCTGTCACACAGTAGCTGCCACAGTGTGTCGTCTTCAGCGTGCGATTAAGTTCACTTCGATGAAGAGGAGGAATACCACAGCACAAAAGCTCGTAATGTCCCAAGTGAGAGTGGGACATTGCGTGTGAGGTGTCAGCGACAGTCACACTTTCGATGCTCAAAGAAAGCCCAGACAGTGGTGCACTGCCACTGAGTTATCGACCACTGGGCAATTGTAGTTCCAGCAGCAGCTGATGATGATGATGACGACAATTTGTCATAGACTGTGTGTAGTGTCTGTAGTGTCTGTACGGGGCGCCCCATCCTCAGCAGTAAAAGCAGCAGAAGGGAACAGAAGGCTCCCTTCCCTGTTTTTGCTTTTGGATCGCGCACTCATCATCATTAGAGAGCAAGAAAAAAAAGAGGAGAGCTTCTCCCGTCGGTCTGACTGAGCTTCAGGACCGATCTAATGGAGAAGAAGAGCAGCAGCAGCAGCCAAAGAGTAATGAGACTGAAAATATGGAAAAGCTGTGCCACTGAAGAAGCAGAAGCAGAAGCAGAAAATGTCGAGCAAGAGAGTTAATCACCCGGGCGCAAAAAAGCGAGCACTGGTAAATGAGTGCCACTGCAGCTGTGCTGATGATGATGCTGCTGCTGCTGCTAGTGCTGGGTCTTGTGTAAATGTGGCCAGGAATTAATTAGTAAAAGTAGTGAGAGTAAAAGTAAAAGAAGAAAAAGGGAGAAGATGCTAACGAGAAAAGGGCGACAATGTCAAAACAATCGACCACTCTCAGAGAGGAGTCAATTAGTGCAAACAAGTGTGTTCAGCGGTGGTGGCAGACATTGAACAAGAGGAGAGGATGATGATGAAGCAGGCGACATTGAAAGGATGAAGTAGAAGAAGTCAAGAGAGAAAGAAAGAAGGGAGATGAGGCAAAGACAAAGAGAAAGGTCATCTCTGCCGCTGATGATGGCCAGAGTTGGCCATCGATTTTTCCTCTCCCTTTCCTTTCCTTCTCCCTCTTCTTGACTTCATCGAAGACACGAGTGACAAACAAGCTCGAGGCTTCCTTTTGAGCTCAAGAGCTGTGTGTGTTTGCATGCGATAGAGATAGACAAGCAAAGCAAAGCACTTGCCATTGACCATTCGCAGAAAAGAAGAAGAAGAAGGCAAAGAAAAGGAACAGGAGCTACTGAGCACAGACACATTAGTGTGCACTCTGTCCACTGGCGCTGGAGCACTAATGAAAAGCAATCTCTTTCTCTAAAAAGCTCCTCTTCTTCAGCTTCAGTAGTTCAGCAACAAAACGAGAAGCAGAAGAAAGCAGCCACCAAATAGCATTCGGAAATGCGGACAGAGAAAGCAAAAGAAGAGCTCCATTGAAAGTAGCTGGAATCTTAGCGGCACAACAGCACAACTCAGATAGACCAAGCTTCGATCATAAAATTCAAATCAATTGGCGCAGAAGAAAGAGAGAAAAGTGCAGGCAGAAAAGGAGAAAATGTGCGCGTAATCAACAGTAGAAGAAGCAGTGCTAAAGAAGAAGTAGTAAAAAGGAGCTAAATAAAACACTCGCTAAATGGAGAGCAAAGCAAGAGCAGGTAGCTGCTGCTGGGGACGGACAAAAGGTCAATCAAGACGAGAAGGAGAGAGGGACCAAGGCTGAATGCGGCCTGTTCCCCATCACACTCACACACACCTTTCTCCAGCTGAGTTAAATGGAGAGAGCCCCCTAGGCCCCAAATCGACTGACTCACTAACTAACTACCTGCCAAGGGAAAAAGAGGCCTAGAGCTTTCAGAGAAAAGTCAAAAGCGTGCGATCAATCGGCGGCAGTGGCAATTCCTCAACAGAGAGCGTTTTGTCAGCACGCAGGCAGCCTTTTCCTTTTCTCCTTCTCCCTCCATTCCATTGCCTTCGGTTTTCCTTCTACCCTCGCTCTCCGAGGCGATAAATCAAATCCAGAGCAGAAAGAGAAAGGCACAAAGAAAACCTTTGGTGGAAAAAAAGGAAAAAGAAAAAAAGAGAGGGGACAGCAAAGCGCAGGCAGCAGCAGCCAAATAAATGTCACCAATTTAGAGACCTTGCAGACGCACTGTATGTGTTGTGTTGTGCCTTACGCCTGTCTCCGTCTTCGGCTTTGACACATTGAAGTTGTCATTTAGGGGAGAGAGAAAGAAAGAGAGAAAGTAGCAGCAGCACCGATCCATTTAAGTAAATTATTATTCGCCAGCAATTGCCGCCGTCGCTGCCTTCACAACTTTAAACTTTTTGTTGTATTTTACACAGTTTTAGAATTATTTACAGCCGCCACCACCTTGCAGACCAGAGGGAGTAGTAGTAGGGTAAGGAAAATTGTTACTTTCTTAGTAATAGTAGTGGAAGAAAGAAAGCAAGTTTTGGGCGCGGACTGGCTAAGAAAAAATAAAATAAAACTGAGCAAGAGGCAAGTGTCTCAAGAGTAAGGAGACGGCGAATAAATAAATAATGCTGCTGCTTCCACCACTCTCCACCACTCTCTGATCATTGCCAATAAATCGTCTGGCAGTCTGCTGGCAGAATATAACGAGGAAAAAGATCAGGTGAAGAAGTCTTGTTGTCTCCTCTCAAAGCAAAGTAGAGCACCGCACCGAGAACTGCAGGAGGGAACAACTGTGAGAAGAAGATGCTGCAACAGCACATCCAATGTGATCATTCTCTCACTGAAAGACCAGCGGTGAGAGAATGTGTCACACAAATCAATTCACAGGATGAGGACAGTTTGACTCAAGATGACCAACTGCTGTGACCAACAACATCTCACACAGTTTGGTAAGTATTGTGGGGAAATGAAAAAGCAGTGTACTTTTTCGAGTGAAAGTGCAGCAGTAAGTCACACAAACACAGCTGAAATCCTTCTCAAAGTTTAAAGCAGATTTTCCTCATCTTCTCCTAAAATATTGACTCTCGACTTGGGCCGCTAATCGCCGCTCTTTACGAGCAAATGCTTTGAAAGTTTGACATCAGCATCACCAGCCATCAAGCAAACTTCAAACAAACAGACAGCTTCAGTCAACTTCTCTCAGTCAACTTCTCCTCCTTCTAAACCCAAAACATAAACAGTGGACTGTTTTTAGCAGGAAAACAACTAACTGAGAGAGAGGCACAGAGTTACAACCGATTAGACAAGTGACAAGTGTACGGCAGCAGCAGCTCGAGTGAGTCAACTGCGAATCACAATCAACTGCTAATGATAAGCGATGGTATTCGTACCAGCACACAATCGAGGATGCTAATCAGTGTTGATAAACACACCAGCCAGTTTGAAACGAAGTTCAACAGAAGAAGAGGTGCCAATGATGGCCAATGTTGAAGGAAGTAGCCATGCACCCGACAAAAAATGGTGTAGACAAATAGCTGAGAGAAGGCCATGAAAGTCCTCGAAACTTGGCTTTACCACTACCAAAAAATCTGTAGCACCTTCTTCAGAAGTCGCCGCAGAAGTTTGGTGAGGGGGTAAGATATCCAGGCAGACAGTGTCAGTGTATTGTGCGTTCTCTGATGATCAGAAAGTGGCCTGCTCAATTAAGATAGACCAAAGCACACTGGTGGTCTTTTCTTCTTCGATGAGAAGGAAAGCACAAACACATAATAATAATAAACAAAAAGCAGCAAAGAAAAATAAAAAGACCAACTGTTTTCGGATGCGGCTGCCGATGATGAAGAAGCAGGCCAACTAACAAGACTGCTGCTGCTGGCCTGAACTGGACTTTGCTTCCTTCTTTGCTGCAGTGCCAATTAACGAGGCCAATCACAGCATCAGCGGCAAATGTGTTGTGTGTGTGTGTGTTTGCTTGGTCTCCATCTCTGGTAACCAGGCTCGCCAAAAGCACACTCCGAGACAAAAATGTAGCTCTGTGTGTTCTGATCAGCCGCCGCCATGGAAAGTCAGGCAAAGCCAGGCAAGATCACGTTTCACTGCTGAGTGAGTGAGTGAGTGAGAAGTGATAGTGCTGCTGCTGCTGCTCTGTGAAGAAAGGATCTGACTGACTGACTGACTGACGATGCAGGAAAAGGCCAATTGGAAAAGGGGAGAGAAGAGGGAGAGAAGAGGGTGACATCAGGGAGATGTGATTGCTGCTGTGCCGTTGCTGCCAGCGACAGAGATTTCTGCCGAGGAGGAAGCAGTCAGATGAAAACACAACACAAGACAACCACCGCACCAGAAACCACCGAGCTACTCACGGTTGCCTATTAGCAGATAGAAGAAGAAAGAAAGGAAGGAAAGAAATAGGAAGAAAGACAAAAGAGCATCCACACACAGAGCACAACCACTTGACTTCTGACTCCTCTGAGGCAGTGCGCAGCGAATCGAGAAAGACAATGAACAGCCAGTGAGCTACGGCACATTAGCAGAGACAGAAGAACAGTAGAGCGCCATTGTACGAGTGAAAATCGGCTCAACCTCTCTCTGCTGCTCTAGCATCTGTCAATCCCCTACTGAAACACTGACTGACACTGGAAAAGCCTGTCTGTCTGCCATTGCCTGAGATGCGATGACAATTGCCCAATGATGACAGTGTGTCTTTCTGTCTCTGTCTGATCATACTGTACAAAGGGTGAAATTAGTAATTAAAATGCGGTGGTGGCTGTATGGAAACCGCACCAGTAGCACTTGAAGAAGAAAAGTGTGCACAGGAAAGAGGACACTTGTCTCTTTCCATTCTTCGCCGCTCAACAGCAGGAAAATTGGGGAAAAAGTGAGAGCGTCGGCACTGTTTCCGCTGTTCAATCTTTTCGCTTGTGCCTGCTTCTTTGTCTTCCGACATTGCAGTTCAAAGTTATTAAGAATTGAACTCGAGGCAGCAGCAGCAGCTTGCCTGGCCTCTCCAAACACATAAGCTCTCTTCAAAACTAACAAAATTAGTTACTCTGTAGCAAGGGAAAGTAGAAGGGGAGAACCTAAGCAAGCGAAAGAGCAAAAAAATCAAACGGACGCAATTTGCGAGCACTCAGTTCGTTCGTTCAGTCGGCGGCGGAAGGCAAAGTGCCGATGCCGATGCTACCGCCGAGCCAATTAATACCGCTGCTGTTGCAAATAAGCTGCAGCAGAAGCAAAAAGGCAGATTGAGAACTGATGGCATCCACAGCATCAAGAGCAGTGCTGCAGATGAAAGATGGCTGCTAAATATAAAGGTCACACTTGGTTACAAAGTATGCATAGCTTCGGTAGCTCAGGAGCTGCAAATTAAGCAGGTAGAGAGAGAGAGAGAGAGAGAGAGAGAGAGAGAGAGAGAGAGAGAGAGCAGATAGAGTCAATTTGTCAATTGAAAGCACACCACACCGAAGCTCTTGGCTCTAGAGATAAGAAGGCATTTGTGGTCTCTTCAAAGCAGCAGCAAAGAGGCAGATAAGAGAAGAAGCGCCAAGGAGCGAGAAATGGCTGCTGCAGTAGTGCCACTGCTGCTAAACACTCAAGTGATGCAAAGATGCAAAGCCTCTGTGTGTATATTTAGCGACTAGTTAGCAGCTCTTCCTTCCTTCCTTCTACTACACACTTTGAAGCAAACACACTTGGTGCAAAAAGAAGCTGCTGCAATGCTTGCTAAAAGAAAGAAAAGGATTGCAGAAGGAGATGCTGCTGCTGATGAGGTAGAAGAAGAAGAAAAGTAGAATGAAGAGATAGCTGGCTGGCTGACTGGGGCACATGTGTGCTCATTCTCACTGGGCTAAAGATGGGAGCGGGATTATTCTCAATGACAGTAGCAACAACAGAAATGGCACTAAACACAGACGACAGGAAGCGCTAGTGATAAACAAGGCAAAAAAGTGCACAAAAGTGACGCTTACCTTGTTGTTTTGTTGATAGTGTTGATGGTAGTTGAGTTGGTGGTGTTGAAAATACGTGCGTGCAGACGATTCAAGAAAAATGCAAACACTACTTGTTGTAGTAATATTTGTGGTTGTGGTTGTCGTCGTTGGGTGTTGCAGATAGCGAATAGCAAAACCCAAACGATGCACTGAAATTGCTGGTGATGATGATGGTGATGACGATGGTGATGGGTAAGCAACAGAGATGACTATAAATCAGACACACCGGCAAACACAAACACCACCGGACTGAGATGACTGATGGCTGTAAATCACTGCTATTTTTGCTGTGGCAGTGACGGAAGTGTGTCGACTCTCGACTCGATATGAATCGACGATGGCGAAAAGAGAGAGGCAAAATAACAACAAATACAAGCACACACTTTGCTAGTGGCAAACTAATTAATTAGGTAGTAGAAGTGCTGCTGTTGTTGCTGTTGTCGTTGTCGCAATTCGGGTTGTTGTTGTCGCTTGCTTTTGGTGCCGAGCGCTGCTGCTGCTGATGATGATGATGAGGGTGATGGAAACAGAAGTAGTAGTGGTGGTAGTGGGAAAGAAGCACCAAGAAACCAAACCAAGGAGGAAGAGAAGAAGAAAGAAGAAAAGACACGAAACGACGGCGGCAGCAACAGCAGTCAAGTTGACAAGTTGACGTAATTGATGCTTGCACTGGCTGCTGTTGGGTGAACACACGAACAACACACTGCTGCTGCACCAAGTTCAATTATTTTTTCCTTCGTGGGCGCAGGAAGAGAAGAAAGAACACAGAACCGAAACCGAATCTCTCTCTTCTTCAAACGCACATTTTCTCTTCGTCAGTAGTGGGAAAGACACAAGTCGCTAGATGGTGTGTGTGTGTGAGTTGGGCAGAAGGCGAGCACCGCTTCACGGCAAGCGGCGGGAATGTCGGTGGTGGCGGTGGAGAAGTTCAGAAAACAGAAAACTGAGAAGTGCTGTCGTCTGCGGACGAAATGAAAGTCGGCGATGAAGACGGGCAAAAAGAACGCACTGACTGACTGGCCGCCACGAGGTGCACCAAACGACTGACTGAAGTGCTCGGCTCGGGTCGTCGAGGCACAGGCAGACAGGCAGAAGTGCTAGCAGTAGTGCTGATGTTGAACTGCGACTGGTCGTGGTAGTGGTGGTGGTGGTGGTGAGGAGTTCGTCTGCACTGCCATGGAAAGAGAGGAGAGAGGACAAGGAAAGGGACTCGCTATGTGCTGTGGTGGTGGTGGTGCAGTGCTCCTAGCACTTTAACTGCTGCCAGCAGCAGCAGCAGCAGCAGGTCCTCTCTCAAGACTTGAAGCTGAAGCTGAAGCTGAATGAGAGAGAAGACGGCGCCAACTATGAGTGAGTCAACGAGAAAGAGAAAGAGAGCCAGGCAAAGAAACAGCAGCAACCCCGGAGAGTGACAGCACAGCCTGACTAGCCTGAAAGTGCTGCTGCTGCTTTATCCGAGGGTTCTTTCTGTTCTCCTCTCTCGTCGCTGATTGAAGTTCAAAGCTGCCTTTTCCTTTGCCTTTGCCTCTGACTGCCTGTTTGGCCGATTGACTGACTGACTGACGGGGTCTGACGGTCCGGCGACCAGCCATCGGTCGGTGCTTCTGTTGCATGCAGTGAAATGAGATGAGCTGTGCCTGCAGGGCACCTCTCTCAAGAAGACGGTGGTGGTGGTTAGGCGAAGACAGCAGCAGCAGCGGCAGCAGAATTGAAGGCACTAAGCAAAGGTGAAATTAACTTTTTCTCCAGCAGGGTCTTCAGTGGTGTGCAGCAGCCTTTTTCAGCAATGATGATGAGTAGGTAGACAGAAGGAGAAGAGAGAAGGTAGGTGTGGTGCACCGTCAGGGTCAGAGGTCAAAACGGGGAGAGAGAGAGAGTTTGCAGACTCATCTTCTTTTTCTCTTTCAATCTTTGGCTACCTGTGTGCTGGGCCATTTCAGTCAGAGAAGAAGAAGAAGGTGTCTATTGCCTGCCAATGGCCAAAACTATTGCAGTGTTCAATTAATTGTTCACCTGCGTGTGCTTGATCTCTGCTTGATTGCAATATTCTGCTGCTGCACCGGCAACAATTTTAATCTTCGCTTTGGAGACAAAGTTGTGAATTGTGGATGCTGGCTGGCTGGGAAGAAGAAGAAGCAAAGGTAAGAACCTGATTAGTCAAGGTTTATTAATTTCGGGCAGTAGTAAAAAGCAGAAGCTTGCAGTGTGCGTGGTGTGCTTCGAATAAATTTCATCACCATCATCACCGCATCATCGAATCATCTATCTAAAAGGGTAGTTTACACTTGGTAATGAAGTTTAGGAAGAAGATACGCTAGATTGAAGATCAATAAAAACAGGTGCAACACACGCAGAGCATAACTCGTTATCAAAAACACCAAAAAATGAAGCTCCCACTTGGGAAATCAAAAGCAAAAAGAAATTCGTACCAAAAGTTCTACTTTATCACACCAAATCGAAAAATGGTCAACACAAATCTAAAAGAATCCAATTTACTACTCCTTCACACTTCTACTACTAGAAAAGACTGATTCGATTCTACCAAAAAATCTCAGCAAATGTTGTGCCTGTGCAAAGAGTGAAAGAAAACGAAAAAAAAACTTAAAAACAAAATCAAGGCAGAGCAGAGGCGGTGGTCAGCAGCTAAGGCGCCGCTCACGATCGAGCGAAAGTAAAAAATGAAGCTGCACCGAAACGAGGAAGAAATTGTCTGCAGCCACAGTGTGCACTAATAAATTGAGAAATTAAAACGATAACTAAAACTGAACCGAACTTTGTCTGCCTGCCTGTCTGTGTTTGTGTGCAGAGAAGATAAGTGGCCTAGAGACGAAATGAGAGAAGAGAGAGAAAGCTTGAACGCCTCTCTAAATTCGTTCAGTTCAGATCACCACCACCACCTTTTGTTTGGGTAGGTGCGTGCGTGTGTGTTCAGAGCTAGTGTTCAAGAGTGAGAATGCTCCTGCTAAAGAAAAAAAGAAAAAAAGCAATTGCTTCTTTGAGTGCGTGTCTAGGGTAAAAGAAGAAGAAGGAGAGAGTAGTGAGAGTGAAAAGGAGAGAGAATATGAGAGAGAGGTCAAAGTTGAGTTCAACTTCAACTTCAAGTTCAGTTCTGTTCAGTTGAGAGATGCTCCAGTTGATGGCGATGGAGGTAGCAGCAGCATCAGTCAGCACATCACACACAATTGGCCGGACACCTTGTGCCTCATCTTCATTTGCTTCCCTTCCCTTGTAGAGGAATGGAAAAACAAGAACTAGAAGTGACTACCAAATGACAGGCTAATAGGGAGAACTGGTAGCAGGGAGAGAGCAGGAGCATCCAATTCTCTCTCGCTCGTAATTCGGTAGGTGCATCAGTGCTGGTCGTCCATCAGGTTACTCTCGTTAGATGATAAAGTGAAAAGAAGTGGAAAGGAAAGAAAAAAGACAAGGTGCCCTCTTCTCTTTCTACTCCTGCAATCTGCCGACAATTAGTGATGGCTGATTTGGAATGATGAAGAAGAAGAATCAGTGGCGGTGAACAACAGTGAAATGAAAGCAAAAGTAAAAAAGAAACAGCATTCATATTCAACGAAAAAATAATCAGCAGGGCGACCAAATAGGCAAATGGGCAACTGTAGAGACATCAAACTGTTTCACCAGTCAGTCAGTCAAGATTGACAAAAATGAAAGGAGGGCGGCCGACCAACAAAGGTCACCTAGGAGACACCACAACACAACATCATCAAGCAACACCGAGATATGCAACAATGTTTGGCTGGCTGGCAGTCGGTGTCGATGCCGGTGAAGATCAAACGAGAAGAGAAGATGTGATGATGAAACAGAAAAGGACACCAAAAAGAGGCCGCTCTTTAGCGACACTAAAGAGTTGCGCCGTTTAGTAACGCGCGGCCACACAGAGCTCTTTAGAGGCGAATCGAATCGATTCTGTTGTTGAGGTGGTTGAGAGGTGGTGATCACCACAGCAGCGCAATTGTTCCAATCTCAAACTTCAGACAGCACTGTTCGTCTTCCACTTCTACTTCATCATCACCTTCTTTGTCTTTAGCCAGTCAGTCACCACCACAAGTCTACTCCGTTGATTACTTCATTCACTGCGTCGCCCACTTTGTCTTCCTCTTCTTCATCATCTTTGCACTAAGAAGTGCTGAACTGAACTCAACTCAAGATCAACGTCAACAGGAGAGAGAGAACAAGACAATCGACGAAGGGGACGACGGTCTCTTCCATTCATTGAGGCCGTCTCATTATGTGCACCGTCACCACCACCAGCACCTGTCATCGACTTCCTCTTCTCTTTAAAGAAAGAGCTCACCACCAAACTATCTGTCTGAGCTGACATCTTTTTAGTCAGCTTATTAGTCGCTGATGATGAAAAGGTAAAAAAGAAGTGCTCTGCTGATTCATCTCGAGCATCAAATTACAAGTGTGTGGACAAGGATTGCAATCACCTCACTGCTTTAGCCCTTTCACAGCTCCTTGTCATCGTCGATGAACTGTCAGCTGCACTGGACACCGAGAGTGTCACCAGAAATAGAGAGCTGACTAAAAAAGTGACCAAAACAAAGGTATTAACAACAGCACCTGTCAAACAGCCTAGCGTGACAGTGCAAAAGATGCTGCTGTTTTCCCATTCAAAAGGTCAGACACTCTCTGCACTGACCAGCCAAAAAACAGCAAGAGGGGTCAGAGGTCGGCAAAGAGAAAGAGGAGACAAAGTCTGAAATCTATCGATTTTTTTCTAGGCGCGAGAGACTGATGATTACCTCTACTGGTTCTAGTCTTCGCTTTTTGAAGTACAACATCGTATCACGCATCTTTCACAGTGTCCGCAATTATCGAGCATTAGCGGGCACAGCACTGCAAGGTACATGCACTGAACTGACAGCAGAATCACAGTCGACAGTTGCATCCACTCGGCACTCCATCCTGGCACCCAATCGAAGGCCTGGTGGTGGTGGTGGTGGTGGTGGTAATTGGTGGACAGAACATCAACATCAACAGCATTGTTCGATGATTGTCCATTGCGTGACAAGCGATACACAGCAAGAAAGAATTGAGGCAGCAGCTACACACCTTGCGTGATCGAAGGTCACAATAAGGAGGAAGAAGATGGTAAGAAAGATGATGAGGATGATGAGGACGAACCAGAAGAGAAGAGAATTACCAGAATAAAGAATAGGGACGATTGAGAAACTGCGGGGAAGAGAAAACTCATCAGCTTCTTGAAACTTAAAAACTGAAAAATTGTGTTTGAAGGTGCCAAATAAATCTAGAGATATCATTTTAACACGTGTCATTGCTCTAAATAGTTCTGCCAACTGAGCAATGACGCAGCTCTTCAGCACTCCTTAGCTCAAACTCTTTGACAACAGAGATTGCAACATAGAGAAGAAGGGGATTGCACTCCCTTCATTTGAATGGCATCTGTCGCTATCACCAGAACACTTCAAGGAAGTAGTGCAGCAGCAGCAACCTTTTCAGCTACTTCAGTTCCTCTTTCATTTTTGCTCTTGAAGTCGCAGCAGCAGCACAGCAGTCATCGTCCGTCAGCTCAGCCATAGTCCATCAAAGAAGTGAAAAAGAAGAAATGTTTCAAAGAGCAGTCATTCAGAGTCAGTCAGTCAGAGCTAGAGCAGCTCAGGCCTCGTCAAAAGAAAAATATGAAGAGAGAGGGAAAAACAAAGGACACACTAGTGCTACCACCACCACCACCATCACTACCTGGAAAGCAAACACACAGACAGTGCAAAAGATGTCAGTCATCGAGAGCAGCAGCAGCAGCACTGTGTGAACCACATTCCACGGTAGTGTGTTTAGCAGCAGCAGCAGCACTGTGTGTTGTGTTTGCAAACAAACAGACATTTCAATTGAAGGCTGACGCGTTGTTGCAGTTGATGATGAAGTTTCCACTTCTGAAGCAGCAGCAACAGCTTCTGATCAACACACCTGACAGTTCAGGTGGTGATGATGGCAGTGGTGCTGACACTGGCCACCAAAAGACAACGCACACACTCAGTCGGCTATTGTGTGCTGGACAAAGTAAAGTGAAGTGATCTCAAGGCGATGTCTCACTCACTCACTCACTCGCCTTCAGACACTTTTTGCTGCTGTTGATGCTGCTGCTGACCACTCAAACGGACAAATGCTTTGCATGCCAACGATGCAAAAAATAGTGTGCTCGCAAATTCTGAGGCTGCTCTAAATTCTGCCTCCTCATCAAGTGCACTCACTTCCAATAATCACTGAACTGCCCCCCCCCCTGAATCAGGTATTAAAAAAGAAGTTTAAGCAGCTTTCAAAATATGATTTTTCAGCCAAAGATTGAGCCGTCATCATCAAGGGCTTACAAGACCTCTATCTGCTAGCAAAGTTAAAAATTGAAAACTTCAGCAAAACTGGAAAACAGCTTTTGTAGTGCTTGGTAAGTAGTAATTGGTCGTTTACCGTGTTGACCAAGAAGAAACATGAAACACATCTCAAACAAAGCTACCAGCACCACAATTTAAATTCTATCACAAAAGCTCCCCAGCATTAGGTCAACATTTCTGAAAAGGTCTGAAATTTACAAAACTCAACCTTTGACAAAGCGAAAAAGGGGACATTCTTGCAACAACAACAACAGCAGAAGTTCTTGGTCATCAGAAGACTAATTGGCGCCAAAACTGACGCAGCTTTTAGATCTGAAGCCATTGACTTCTTCTGATGTTGATGCCATTCTCCTCTTTAGGTATTTCTATTTTCAGCGATTTCACTAAACGGGACTTAGCACTACATACACTGGCAACGCGCGTTTCATGTAAATTACCGGCAATTTACCGGAGGACTGGACACTGAACTGGACGACCTCTCCTAGAAACCAATTGGTCAAAAAACAGCATCAGCTATATATAGTCAATTTGTCCGTACATGCACAATACACATCCTTTTAATTTAATATCATTACACAGACACACACAGGTTGTGTCCTTTGGAGTGGCCAATTGGCCAATTACCACCACCGACAAATGCCGTTGCTGCACATACAGCACCACCACCACCACCACCACAAGAATCCCGAATGGTAGTCAGTCAGTAACTGCACACACACGAGACATTAGCATCAGTATCAGCTTGGAAAAGAAGTTAGTGCTGGTGGTGGCACACATCAAACGGTCAGTCACTGTCGGGTAATGGCCACCGAGAGAGAGAGAGAGAGAGGAGAGAGAGAGAGAGAGAGAGAGAGCAGACCAATTACCACCACTACCAACAATATCCGTTGTCCGGCCAATCGGGCAATGCAAATGGAGCTGCTGCCGTAATCGGCCAAACTGTGCTCTGAGAGTGCAAAGGGGTCAACACAATGGACATCTGCTCTGCATCTCTTTCTCCTCTTGGAGACACATTTGAGTACAGTGAGCAAGTAAACGATTGTGCCGAAGAAAGAAAAGAGGCAAAGTGAACATCTCATCCTTTCAGAGGTGGTGGTGGTGGTGGTGGAATGCAAATTGGAAATGGAAGTGATGGTGGTCGTTGAATATTAAACGGCCAACAACAGCAACAACTATCAACGTTGAATGCTTTCCGTATGCTAAACGGCTGAAAAGTACATAAAAAGCAGCACCTTTTTAGCAGAGCAGGAGAGAGGGACTGACTGTCTTTTGATCGACTTTTGTACTTCCATTAAACTACAAAGTAGGGACATTGAGTGCGCACTGGGAAGAAGAAGAAGCGGCACATATCTGAAAAAGCGTTCATAAGCCCAAATCTTTCTCCTTCCTATTATGTTTTCAAAACAATTTCCAATCAAAAACACACACAGAGGTTTTGACGTAATGATGGCACACATACCGCACACACCAAACTATATCGACAGCCGGTAATGACAAACACAGCAAGAAACAAAACCACCCCCACCACGCTGATAATTAATACCTAATTGCACACACACACCTGAAATGAGCCTCGGAAACGGGCTAAAGAAGAAAGCTGTGATCATCAGCAGACAAACAAGGAAGAAAGAGGAAGACGTCTTTGTCCTTCTGTTTCTTCAAAGGACAGGAGCAGCGGCGATTCTGCCAAGAATGTGTGTGCTCAGCAATTTTAATCCGATCCCCGAGGACAGAAAAGGTCACTGGTGTCCAGTTCTGTCCACGTGTGAGTGGTGGTACCCCTTCTGTGTCTCTTTCTTAAGCCTCTTACGAAATAACCTTCAAAAGTTGGTGGTGGCTTACCACCGAGTCACAAAGTCAAAGTCAAGATCAAACCATTGCCACTTGCCGCTAAAGTCTGATTGGCCCCTTCGCCGATCATTACGACACCAGTGGGTCGTGTTTCCTTCTTCTTCTCTTCACAGTCGATATTAATTACCAAACCAAGTGAGCACAGGCACACAGACTGACTGTCGCTCTCATCGGCCCAATCGTAAAAGTGCCAGAGAAAGGCAATGACGACACAAAGCGAGACAGAAATGGCAGTTAAAGTTAAACAGGACCATAAAGTCTGGCCAAAAGTGGCTGGGACTGAGAAGGAGAAGGAGGAGAAGGACAGTCCATTACTCAGGGCACTTGTCTTCATTGGAAGTGAACATCATAAAATCATTTGGAGAGCGAGAAAATTAGTCGCAGAGGTCTTAATGATCAGATGGTTTGTAGGAGGAGAAGGAAAAGTGTGAGAAGAAAGAAAGGAAACGAGGGATCAAGACACTGAAGTGTACTAACTGACTGGTTGGTCCTTTCCAAGAATCACCAGGGTCTAGAGCACCACTTTTCCATTCTCTCCCTTCTCTTGACACTTGCAATGGTCCGCATCCAAACTGACTGCAGTGAAACAGAGACCGGAGACGAGTGGACAAGGAGAGTGGGAGTTCTCCAGCTGGTAACTCGAGAACTGCCAACCGATAACGATAACGACGAAAGTCAATACCGAGAAGACAAGGGAGAGAAAGGAAACTTGAGCTCTAGCTGAACAACACCGGTGCTCTGGACAAAACGGGACAGCCAGGCTTGGACAGCAGGCAAAATATAACTGCGATGCTCAACTGCAGAGTAGAGCTCCGAAATATAAATCGAGTGCTCGAGAATTATTACTGCCAACACTAAAGTCAAGTGACGGTAGGGGCCGTAAAGCCGTCAACTGTCTCTCTGAAGGCAAGATGAATGTTCCTTTCTTCTTCTTCTTTATTCTCTCCTGCACGTAAAACTGCCAGCCAGCCAGCTAGCACACATGTTATGTCATGTTATGTCCACTTGTCCGCTGTAATTACCAGCCACCACCAACAGCTAAAAAAGAAGAAAAAGTAGAAGGCAACTTTCACTGCCAGCAGGGAAGGCAGAGGCAAAAGCTATGGCAATGGCAATCAAGTGCCGGACCGGTGTGTAAGTGTGTGTGGTGTTTGTTGGCGGTCGACAGGTCGTCTACGAGCACCAGCAAACACACACACAGCAGAATGATTACGATTTCATTATCAGGTATTGCAGCGGTGGTGTTTGCACACAGATTAGCGCGCTCTCCACTGCTGAAGAGAGCGAGTGGACTCAAGCGAAGCTGGCAAACAAAAAAACGAAACAAAAGTGCTGAAGATCTGAAGCAAAGTCAAAGTCAAAGAGAGAAAATGTCTCGTGCCGCCGTTTAGAGACAGCACAGCACAGAAGAGGAACACGGGCCAAGAGAAAGTAACTAACTCTCTTGTGATCGACGTCCGTGTCAAAACATTTACCAGCCACAGCAGCAGTTGCTAAAACAAAGAAGAGCCCTTCTTCAACAGAACTCTAACTTCTCTCACTGTCAACTCTAACGAGAACAAGTGATCGAATTCAAGTAAAAGCCCTCCGCTCATTTTTCTTCTCATTTTTTTCAGTTTAATCCCTCAAAGAGCAGAGGAAAATCTACCCGTCAAAAGTACCCCTTTTTCCTGCTGAAGCTCACTATTTGCCGATGATCAGCGGCGAATGATAACGATGACGGATTGCCGCTCGTGATCGATCCGTCAACACACAGACACAGGATGAATGGACAGAAAAGAATGAATATCCTTGTCCTCTTCCAGTCGTCCTCATCATCATCATCATCGTCGTCGATGATTAGCGATGAACAAACAAGGGCACACTCAAACAGAGAGGACAGTGACTGCTCTGTTTTTCGGCGGTGACCACCACGTGCAGGCCAACTCAACTCTAGAGATCTCGTTCTGTTGTCGGTTTCGCTTCATCTCCAACTCAGAGCAAACGAAAAGTGAGGGGACGAAAGAAAGAAATCTGCATGAGGTCCTTGGAAAAGGGGAAAAAGTGCAGACCAAGTTAAAGCGAAGCGAAACGAGTGGAGCTGAGTGAAGACAGAACAGAGTTGCCCGCGCACACAGCTCATTCTCTTTAATTGGAAGAGAACAAACAGCCCAGAACAAACAAAGATTTTAATGAGCTGAACGCGCTGGGGATCAGAGGCAGTCGAAGAGCCGTTGCTGTCGTTGTGTTCGCACCACTGACAGACAGGCAAAATAGCAAGAAGGTGTTCGTCGAGGAGAGAAGAAGAGGAGCCTAGAGGCGATGATGGTGATTGTCTTCACACCACACATACTTCCTTCTCTGCGAATCTGAGAGAGAGGTACCCCCTCACTCTCTTCTCCTCTTCTCAAGAAGGGTAATAATAACTTAGAACGGTTGACAGAGTGAGCTGGTGGCAGTGCGGTGGTGGTTGTGAGGAAGCTAATCGACTGCAAAATGAACTGCACCACACACCGGCGCGCACTGAAGCTAAAGCAGAGGGTTCAGCCTGCTGAAAAAGGCGACCCAAAAGACAAATGAACTCTGACCACCACTGCTGACCACCGAAAAAGACGGTCTCAGCCGACCAAGTTCTGGCAACTGCTGCTGCAAGGTTGTAATTAAAAATTACACTGAAACGGGAGAAGTTGGAGAAGAAGTGCACTGACACTGAAGTAGTAGTGCACAGTGGCGGCGGCAGTGCCAAGCCTTTGGCGAGGAACATCGGCGGCGGCCGGCGGACAGTTCGCTCACAAAACGGGCCAATTATCGATGAATGCAAATGGCCAATCAACTGAGAGAACTTTTAGAACCGAACAGAGCTCCCCTCTAGTACGTCGTCTTTCAATCGTAATGAATTGATCACTTGTAATGATACCTTTGCTGCTGCAGCCCAAACATCGATCGTCGCAGTCGTCGGCCTAGACAGAGGCGCAGACGCGTTTAAGAGGAAGACAGGGAGAGAGATCGAAGAGGAGAAAAACAAAAAGAAAATCTAAACTTCAAACAGATTGAACGAGACTTTCTGTGTGCGAAGAGCTGCAAAGCAGCAGCCGCCTCACAGAGTCTTTACCTGACTCACTGACTGCTGCGCTAAATTTACTGACTGACTGCCTATGCCTGTCCTTACCGCATGGCGCCAAATGGTCAGAGGAGAGGGAGAAAAGAAAGAGCAGAAAAATTACTACTAAAATCAAACACAGATAGATCGAGAGCAAGATCGAACCAATCGATAGAGTCAGCGAGGCAGTAAAACGGCAGGGATGGTGTGGTGGTAAAGTGGCGACTGAGCATCAGTCAAAGACTGACTGTATTTGGCAGTTCAAAGTTGCAGCCGAGAAGAGAGAGAAAGAGAGGGAGAGAGAGAGAGAGAGAGAGAGAGAGAGAGAGAGAGGTTGATCAGCAGCAAAAAATCAAAGTTGATGATTGGTCAGCCGAGCAGTCGAACACACTCAAACTACTGAAACTGAAACAAAACTAATGAGATGTCCTTCTTCTTCTCTTCCAACATCATTAATGCTGTCACCACCTCAGGCACGACTGTGTTGTGTTGTATTCAACGACAGGAAAATGGTCTTGACCTTGTGCTGGTGCTTGTGGTCAACAGTAGACATCAGCAACAACTTCGTTTATGTAAAGTGTACACTTGAGATTAGTCAGCAGTAGAGTAGACAGTGGAGACTGAAAACAGGGCAAACTTCAATGACAAGCCTTCCTCCTCTCCTCAGCAGCAGCAATTTTTTTCCAGCAGCTAAAACATCGCTGATTTGTGGTCGTCGCAGTCTGGCTGATCTCTTAGAAACTGCTCAACTTCAGAAGTTCTGTACACGCTGTCTAATCTCAAGTGCAAAGAGTTGCGCGCTATTTTGCGGCGGCTGCTTCTGCTTCCTCTCACTAATAAACTGAAAAGTTATGAGTTGATTTTTCTTCTTTATTTCCTCCTTGCTCGCTCTCTTCTCTCTCACTCATAACTTTATGCTGAACTTTACACACACACACACACACATTACCATAAACTACACAAATCTGCACATGTATGGTTTATGGCAGTCAAAGCACAAGCTGATTTACACAGCTTTCGGCAAGCGCTACTTTAAGAATGTTCACTATTTTACACAAGGAAAACACCAAGCAGTCAACTCAACAGCTTTGCAAACTACCGAAAAAAGGATTTTTTAACCGTGAAAAGAGAAAAAAGAATAAGCAGGCAAAAGAAGGCGCCATAAAGTTCAGTGGCAGTTGTCAAGCACAACCTGGAAATGAGCTGATGGAGGAACAGAATTTACCTCTTGCAAGAGAATTAAAAATGGTCAAGCCTCAAAGATTAGCCTGAAAATGCTCTTCCTCCTTCGTTCTCCTAATCACAAAAAGCGAAGCCGATAATGGATGAACAGTCACTAGTCAAACACACACTCGGTGTTGACCCTTTAAAAGAGGCAACAGGTTGCCACCGACCAACCACCGGCAAACACCGCTAGCTAAATTCAAACACTGGACGATCACAAATCAAAATCCACCACACAGCTTCACTAAACATCCTCAGCCGAGCGCAAACGATGCCCAAATTCCCACAGAGATAATAGTCGGAACAGATCAGCAGCAGAGGGACAATGATCTGAAGAGGAGAAGGAGGAGGAGGAAATCAGTGTGCTCACTGTGTCACTGATTAATGACAGAAGCAGCAGCAGCAGCCGATCAAACAACACAACCATGAAGAACACAGCGGCTACTTCTTGTTTGGCCAATTTCACGGCTGCTTTCAATGGTGGTTGTGGTGGTCAGCCGCAGCAAGTGACCGACCGATCGAGTGGATGACACAGAGACAGTGCATTAAGCAAACTCAATTAGATATCAGTGGACAAGCAGGAGAAGCAACAGCAGCAAATCGGCGCATCGAATCCTGAACATCTTTTTTGCTTCTGCTGCTGCCCACCACAGTCTGTGTGTGTCCAATGGGCTCAACCTCATGTTCCTCTGAAGAGGACTGTTCTGGTACCTCTTCTGCTGAGCCAAACAAGACCACCAAATGCGAGGCGACAAACGATGGCCAACAGGCAGCAACAGCTTTGCTACATCTGCAAAAGTTTGTGTTTCAGAGAGCAAAAGGAAAGCCAAGCAAAGCAAATGAGCCCTGACGTGGCGACCAGAGGGAGAGAAGTGGAGAAACACACAAACTCTCGATACAAACGAACTGTGTCGAAAAGAAGTAGAGGAAAAAAGGTGTGTGTGTGTGGTGTTCAGTGGCTAAAACACAGCTCGGAAATGCAGCAAGCAGTGTGCGTCTCTCCTCTCTCACCAAAGCGAGCAATCGAGCAAAGATCACACACAGAAGGTTTGCTGGTTGGTTGCTTAGATCCAGAGGGGAAAGGAGGAGGAAATGCCAATGAGTTGGCAGTGCTGGCTGCTGTTGTTGTTTAGGAAACGAGAGAGGAGACCCGACCTGAGATGAGGCCTGTCGCTGCTAGGCTGCCAAGTTTCCGTGCAAAACACTGCACTAGCTGAAAAAGTAGTTCGTCAGACAGTTTAAAGTTCAGAAAAGAAGACATTTTTTTTGGCGGCTAATGTACAACGAGGTTAATAATGTAATAAGCGGACGTATGTGCAGGGGCAATAAAAAGTGGAGAAAGAACACTTTTAGTTTCAACTACTCAAACTAACTTTTAGATTTACTCAATCAAATGAGCTTTAAAAAATACAGCACTTTATATACTCTTTATTCTAACAAGAAAGTTCAAGGATGCTATGATGTAAACACTATCCGACCACTGGCCACCAACGATCACACTCTCTGGCCAGAAGGACAGACTGACTGGAAAGAATCAGAAATGCACTTGTGCTCCAGCCAGTGAAATTCTGAGGGGCCCAAGCTCAGCTAAAGCTGCAAACGCTGCTGCTAACGAGAAAGCTTCAGATGAGGCTGCAGGAGAAGAAGATAAATGCGCCAAGTGAGTGAGAGTGCATAACAGCAACAGCAGTGCTGTGCAGCATTACACTTTGTCGATCACTTTTGCACGTCTTTTTTAGCAGCAGCAGCAGCAACAGCAACTTCAGCCAAAGTCTTCTGTCACCGACAGACACTCACTGTCTGCCGTCGTCTCAAACCTCGAGCAGTCTCCTTAGCCGCCGCTAATCTGCCCCAGCTCTTCAAGTGTCGCTTACTTCTTCTCACTCACTTGAAGAAGAGGACAGTGGCAGAAAAAGCACGCGACGCTGAGACGCGGGCAAGCGCTTTGAGCCCGAGATTTATCCGTCTGTTGATGGCAGCAGCAGAAGCCAAAGCTGAAGCCGTAAAACGTCACAGCAAAGCCGAGCGCTGGTCATCGAAGAGGAGAGAGTGCCGGCCACGGCCAAGTGATACGAACTGCAAATACTAAAATATCAAATTGCAAAGTGCATTAGAAGGAGAGTTCAGCGGAAAAAACCGAGTGAGAAAGAGGGGACAAATCAAAGGGCCCACCGTTGCGTGCATGACATAATGCAGACAATGGTGAGATGTGTACGCTGCTGCTAGTGGACACTCTCTCTCAGGTCTGTTCCTCCAACACACACACAGTCAAAAATATTTTGACCGGTCACTAGGCACAAACACAGTCAAATAGACAGACAATACACCACACTGCTGCTGCTGTGAATGGCTGGATGATCTTATCGAGCGGAGCTAAAACTGAAAGAACAGAGAACAGAGAAAGTTGGACCCTGGCCCTAGCGCCCCTTGAACCGTGTGCACTTTGCTCTCTTTCTTCAGTTGGCTAATGCTAATCTCCAATGGAGCGATCAGGAGAGCGATGATAATGGCCGGCAAATGCAGCAGAGGAACAGTCTAGGGCCTAGGTGACAAATGCAGAAATTTGATTTAGAGTGAGAGCGAGCAGCCGTATGTCTCACACTCAATTAAGATCCATTAAGAATGCATTATGACGGCAGCGACATTATGCACCTTGAGCTCTCTCAGTCGTTGCTGTATACGGTCAACGGAGCCGGGAGAGTTGGAACAAGTTGAGCTTAAACAAATCCATCCATTGATCAAAAAGTAAATGCGAGAGAGAGCAGGGGAACACATTATTCGCACTCAGTTAAATGCATCCACAGGCGATGTGAAGCCTAATAGAGAGACTGGAACTAGAGCAAAATTTTGCCAAAAAGTAGAAGTAGAGTAAGCAGCTCAGCCCTAAGGCCTAGAGCAGTTAGAAGTCTCAAGAAGAAGTGAGGACTACTAGGCCGTCTGTTTGGCAAATATTTAGAGCCTCTTTCTTACTAAAGAAAGAAAGAAAGAAAGAGGCTACCTGTATTGAACACTCAAAGGTAGCTTAGAAACATAAAAAGGACTGAAAGGAAAAGGTAAAGTAAGGTAAGGTAAGGTAGGGTGAGCGAGTAGGGGACGCCAATCCATAGCCCCTCTTTCGTTCATTATGGTCGAGCTAAGTGGCACTTATAACGCCAACGAATTAGGCTCAGACAGAGGTGGAAGTGGAAGAAAGGAGCTACTACCACTTCTTCCTCGAAGCATTAGCGCACACATTAGCGCAAATGTGAGTAGATTTTGTGTGCTGTACAGGCAGTGGCAGAAGCACATTCACACACACACACATACAATCACTCCACTAATGAACAAAGGACAGTCAATTGGAGAGAGAGAGAGAGAGGTAGGTAGACAAGCAAGCCAAGGACTAAGAGCATCTATGCAAAGCGGCAGACTGTCTTTCTCTGACTACTGACGCTAATGCACATCGCAGCTCAGGTGACGCAAAAATTATTACGCCAAGAAAGTAGTCGATGGCCTAAGAGGGATTTTGACTGAATCACAACAAAGAGGAAAAAGGGAAAGAGAAAACACTACTCACCTTGGATGTGATGGTAGTGGCAGTGGCAGTGGCCTACCTCCTCCTCCTCGAGGGTGACAAACACCTCTTGAAGCGACTTTCAAAACAAACCAACAGTACTTGAGTGCAGTCGCCGCGCCACTTGAGACCACCGAGAGAGAGATTAAGTCTGTAGAGAGGTGTCGCGAGTAGAAGAAGGTGATGCTCTGCAGAGTGATCTGAAAAAAGAGAAAAAGAAGACAAAAGACAGATTAGAGTGAGATAATCGGGTTGAGAGTTAGTAATGAAAGTAGTGTGAAAAGTAGTTGCTGGAAGTAGTACACAATCAAATTAAGTGATGCAAAGAAGACTCTGTTTTCCTTCAAAGTTTCATCACAATACCGAAATCATTTGCTGCTGACAAAGTAGTTGATAAGTAGTTGACAAGTAGTTGATGCACTGGACAAGTCACAGACTTTGAGGAATGCAGGTAGCTGCTGCTACTGGCTTCCAGTCAGGTCAAGTGGCCATTTGCCCAAGGTTTGCCCGTCTCTGAAGATTTTTCTTCAGGAGACATATTTAATTGGACACTCGAAAAAAATGGTTTGACAAGGACATCAGCAGCGAAAGATAATCTACCTTCTGCTAGCCTTTCCCCTCCCCTCAATTGACCACTAATTTGACAAAATTAGGCCCGAAAAAAGGCACTGAGAAAGCCTGAGGACCTTTTCGACCACCACAGTCATTGCTGGCCACTGTCCCCAGCAGCAGCAGCACAGTTGTTCTCAGTCTTGTCGCGGCCCGTGTGTGAACACACAAAACAGGAGGAAAGATCAGGCGATAAACAGCAACAGAAACAGCAGCAGCAGTGGAACAAGCAGATAAGCAGCAGGAGCAGTTGGTTAGTTGGCTGGCAATGGTCGAGAAAAACAGCAAGAAAGAAAGAAGAAAAAGCGGAAAAATTGCCGTTACGAGTGGTGTGTGTGTGTGATCACAGGAAAACGATAAGCATCAACGGACGGCAGTCAAAGAGCCTATGCCTATGCACACGCATGCACATAATTTTACAAGTCCACTGCTCTGGTGATGAGACAAGTTCACAGAGCAGAAAAGACTCGGACTTTTCAACTATTGACGGTAATCTGCTTACGACTAACTAAAGTAAAGTCCAGCGTGTGCAGCAGGCAGACAGGCATGCCTTGCGGGCAGTAATATAAAAGAAGAAGAAAAAATTTACCGGTTCAAAGTGTCTTTAGTAGGTTGTTCAGTAGGCTCCTCTGCTGCTGCTGTTGATGATGAAGATGAGGACGAGGCAGTCGCGTGCTCGCAGACAGTCAACAGGGACTAGACAAAGTGAAGTGTAAAGACAAGAAAAAGATAAAAGAAAGGAGGAAAGTGTCGCATCAGAAGGAGAAGTGTGAGTGTGCATCACCAATTTAAAAGGCAAATGCAGCAGACGATGGAGATGGAGATGCTAAATCAAATACAAAGGCAAAGGCAAAGGAAACGCACTATGCAAATGTGAGTTGGTGAGTGAGTGCATGTTTGAGTAGGGAAAGAAATGGGAGAGCTGGGTGATTGAAAAACAACGCACCAAAAGTGCCAAAAGTGGGCGAGGAAGGGAAGGGGGAAAACAAAGAAACAGAAAAAACTAGATCGGCTGATGCGGCAAAAAAGAGAAAGAAAAAGAAAAGGAAAGTACAATTGGCACCCGAGCGAAAGGAAAGAAAGAAAGGAAACACACGAGCAACACTTTCTGCACAATGTTTCACACCACCAGCGCCGATGCTGATCAATTATTAAACACGGCCACCTAAATTATATTTATCGCTTTCGATAACTGCTGCTGCTGCTGCCGCCGCGCATCAATACTTTATTGCAGTTAGGCAGTTACAAAGTATCTGCTGAAATCGACCAGAAAACAGAATTTAAAGGTCACCAGCAAAATGCTGAAACTAGAAACTATGTTGAAGGCGTTGACTCGTTTGGACTCGATGGAGAGATCCAGAGAAGTGGGAATTGCAAAAAATGTGAAAAGGAAGAAGCTTCAGCAAAGAATCCCAAGAGAATCCGACTACCCAAAAAAGGCTAGCTGCTGGCAGGCGAATCAAACTTATTGAACTACTACTACTTCTGCTGCTACTCGATTCCTTAGAATCCCTCTCGACTGACTCTTGAAGGGTAGTACTCACTGCACCACACTTAGCAGTGTCGAAGAAGAAGAAGAAGAAGAAGAAGAAGACGAAGGCAGACAAGACACACACACAAGTGGCCAATTTGCAATGCAAATTGAAGCCAGTCTCCCGCCAGTCCTCCGACGGAAGGAGAAAAAACTGCAGCACCAAACCCAAACTGAAGAAAAAAAACCGAAAAAAAGATAGAACGAGAATTTAGTAGTCACTAGAGTTTACCAAGTGAGCGACTTGAAGCTAGGCTAGGCTAGGCCAGGGATAGCACTGAAGTCTGCAGTGTGCTGGTGCCACCACCACCACCAGTGCCATTGCCGCCGCCACAAATGTAATAAAAACGTCAGTCGGCGGCGGCAGCATTGACTTCATCGCCGCCGTCTTCTTCTTCTACAGAAGCAGACAAAACAGCGCAAGCAAATTTGCATACATAGTTGGTAGTTTGGTGATGGCGATAGAAGTGTAGAAGTGGCAAGTGTGGAAGAAAGTAGAAGTCGAGAGAGTAAAGTCGAAAAAGATGACTTTCTAAGAAGCGAGGAGGAAAGCTACTCTCTGACCACTGCAGTGATCATCCCGCCGCCGAAGATGACCTTTCTTCCCCCAAAAAACAACGCTGACTGCACAGGAACTTTAAAAAGCGCTGACCTCGAAACCGCAGCCTCGGTCCGCTATACACAAACTCCTGCGGGCACAGAGTCTGCCGAGTCACTTCTGATTAACATTATTAGGGGCATTGGCAACTGAAAACAAAACACTGAAAATTAGGCTGCTTTTTAGCTGGGGACCTCTTCTTCTTCTTCAGCTTATAAAACAACATGTGGTCACCGAGAAAGAATGAGGGGACCCCATCAAATAAGAGCAAACAAACAAGCAAGACAAGTGATGATCACCGCCGAGTGATAAGAGTGTCAGGAGGACTGGCCGACTACTACCCTAACTGTCACACAGTAGTAAATCGTGATTGGAATTTGTGCCTGGGCCTGGGCACCACTCTCTAAACACTACCTCTGTAAACAAATTTTTCCTCACCCCAAAAAATGTAACGGTAAGCTCTCATCATCAGCGGTCGCCGCATCACCACATCAAAGATCGCACAAACAGCAGAGGCAACCCGAGGGACAATTGACAGGTCCTGTCAAGGAGGAGAGTGAGAGTCAGCGCGACACGGTGTGATAAGGTGGTGTGTAAATGAAAAAGAACAGCAGAATTTTGGCAGCAAACAGTACACGCTCTCCTGCCCACTGATTAAACGCTAATGAAGTTTAGTCTTGTCTGTGTAGGGAACCTATCACCAGAAAGGCATCAGCATCAGCACATCAGCATCACCACCACCGTCGTCGTCGTCCTCATAGTCCAGTGACTCACTAAAGTGAGTTGTCAGGCTGGTGAGGGTCGAGGCTGCTGAGAAGCAGAGAAGCGGCATTTTCCGTTTCTGTCAATTCCCAACTGGCACCTAGCAGCCGAAAGCCAGAGAGCACTTGGCCCCTCTCTTCACTGTCGATAAATGAATTTAGATGAGTGCTCAGCAGCATCACCAGTAGAACAGTGAAGAGAAAAAAGAGATGAAAATGGAAAATGCTTTGCAGCAAAAAGAGAAAGAGAGAGAGGGCAAACTAATCGCCACAAACTCTGAAGACGTGTCGCCGTAGTTGCTGGTACTCTTCGGAGGAGCGATGCTGATCACTCACTCCAAGCTTCACATCACTACGAAGCTTCGCAGAAGCACTTTGCTCACTTTGATCGTCTGCTGCTGCTGGGACAGGTCACGTGTCTGCAGCTCCTAGCTGCTGCTGCCAATGACACATCAAGAATAAGAGAAAGAATTTCGGTGAGAGTGAGTGAGGGCAAATGAAATTGCAACTACTCCCCTCTCTCACTCTCTGGGGCTGGCTCACAAATGGCTACAAATCATCTCGTTTTGTTGCCAATGTTTTCCTCTTAATGTTTCCAGCAGCAGCCAAGCTTCCAATCTAATGGTTCAATAGCTGAAGTGAGCAGAACAACACCACTGCCCACACGAGTCAAATTAGTAGTGGACGACGCGAAATGACCAACCAAATAGAATAGGAAAGAGCACAGTATTCCACTAAAGCCCAGTGGCCTTAGTGGACACACACACGAGTCGAAGCAAATTACAATTGAAATCAATCAAGCAGCAAGCGGTGTACACTGCCTGGTCAAGTTTTATAGCTACCAAGGTCAGTCAATACTGGCATCACTGGAACTTGGTCGTCATCAACATCATCAGTACTAGTCAGTCCCAAGTGAGTCCTTTGCTCTGGTCTGGTCTGGTCTGGTGTCCAGTCTGAAAGGTTTTCGCCGAGCAAAAGTGCGAACTCCTGTCGGACGCTGTCTGTCTGCTTCAGGATCGAACGTGTGCCATTCAAATGCAGAGTGAACACAAGCACGAACACCTCGGTTACTTCGGAAGTGAGAGAGAGCCATTGAATGAAACAAAAAGGGTTTCGAGCTCTTTGTCCGAGCCGACACAAGCTCGTGTGTGTGTGAATCAGCAGCGGACTTGCCGACTGATTGAGCAGTGCCCAGCAGCAACACTCTGTGTGCGTAAATGACTGACTGGCCACTGACTGGACTCCTCTCTTGTTCAGTCTTGTTGATTGCGTCGTCGACACCGAAAGAGAAAGGTTTAGCAGAATTAGAAGCTGAATGGCGGCAAATCCATTAGAGCACACAATGGCCTGCAGCCTGGAAAGGAAGGGGAGAGAGAACAGCAAATCTGCACGAGCTGCTGCTGAAGCTGTTACGTGCACTCAGCCGAGAGATTAGATGATAATCTCTCTCCCTCGACCCTTTCTCTTGGAAACAAACAACCAGACAACAGCAAAACAGTCAGCCAGTGACACAACTGATCCAGAAACGGAGAGCGGTGAACTTGAAGTTGAAATTGCTGTAAGTCGAAAAAGGTCAAGCATGAAACAGTACAATGTTGCTCAATTAATGCAGCAGTGTTTGGTACTTCTCCCGACAATTAATTAGTGCAGACTAACCAAAAAGCTGTCCAAATGAGGGCCATTAATTAAGGTCAGCCATGCACACATTGGTGGATTGAAGGAGAGAGAAAGAAAGAAAGTGAGCGGATTCTGGTCAAGAGAGAGAGCAGAGAAAGTGTCGTCTAGACGCTCACTGTGTGACGAGCGTCTGAGATGACGGATTCAATTCAATTCAAGCCAATTCAGCAGCAGCCAGGACAATTAGGACTCATTGCTAATGGGACGTTTCAGGAGATGTTGGAGGAGGAGGAGGAAGGCAACGACTGATGTGCGAGAAATTGGAGACCAGAATGGCAAATGTCACTGAGAAAAGTGAAGAGTGGATCTGACGACGACAACAGTGACAACAGGATCTGTGGCAGTTAGAGCAGCAGTGAGTCAGCCACAGCAGCAGCAGTGTGCACATCATTTCCGCATCAATGCAAATTACATTTCAAGTCAGAGAGCGTAGGCTCGCTCGATAGAGTGAAAAATGGCCAGACAGAGACGTATTCAGTTTCCACGAGGACACTAACGAGAGCAAAAGTGAGATGACACACACAATCAGGCAAAAGTGTGTGTAAAGTGAAGAAGGGTCTAAAGAGAAAGAGGGGAAAAGTCAAAGTACAAAAGGAAGAGTGAAAGATGTGGAAGAAACACACAGCCGAGAGAATGAGAGAGAGAGATAAGTGCTCCAGCAAGGAGAAACCTAAAACTGGTGCGTGTCATTACTGCCATGACTGCCAATTTGGCATGCTCACAGCGAGTGTAATGGAGAAAGTGCTGTCTAGGGCTGAAAAACAAGGGTGCAGAGAGACTAGACATATGGTCCACATTTAGACAGGCAGACAGTGTGTGTGTAACAGGGCACAGACCGTGACAGATGAAGTGAAACTCCAATGGTGAACTGACTTACTTTGGCTGGACAGACTCGGTCACCGTTGCCATGATACCAGTCAACTACCACCACCTCCGCGGATTTCAAATATCCCATTAATCAGAAGTTGACAAATAGAACAAGGGACACAGTGGTGGCAACAATAGTGTCCAACCTTGTGCCGACTGAGGCCGTCTAATTGGGCCCATTTAGCTGGCCAAAGAAAGAGGCGACTGACAATGAGGTGAGCGAGGTGAATGAGAGGAGAACGAGTCGCAGAGAGAACGGGTTACCGCCGGGTCATCCTCACGTTCAAAGTCGGTAGAAATAAGTAGACTAATCAAATTAAAGCAAACAGCAGATTTGCAGCAGTCAAACTGGGGAAACGGAGTCGGAGTCGGTGGAACTACGACCGACTAACTGACTGACTGACTGCATCAGCAGCAGCAACAGCAGCAGTCAAATGAGATTAGAAACAAACAAACGTCAAAAGCTGGCTCGGAAGCTCAGCTTCAGCGAAGAGAAAGAGATTGTTGAAAGAGTAACGGTGATACACAAAAGAGGAAAAGAGGAAAAAGGTGTACACTTACCAAACAACAAAACCAGAGCGCAAGCGGTGAGCAGACGGCGGCCGCGGCGCGACTTTGGCCAGTTCGAATCCAGTGCAATGACAGTGATGGTAACGGTGATGATGATGAGGATGGCGATGGTCGCCTGGAAACCAATCCATCCGCCGAAAGAGAGAAAGAGAGAAAAAGAAGTCCATTTCAAAACGATCATCCACGAGTTGTCCTGTCTTGGTGTGCTTGATTTGTTGTGATGTGCTCCACGCTCGATTTTCCGCCAGCGGCGGCGGCGGCGCCAAAACTGCGCGCCGCTACCGTTCACAGACAGCGTTACCTTAACGGCTCCTGGTCGCGGGCGCCAATTACCGACAATCTATCGATAGGTAGTATCCGCAAAAAGTGATGCACAGACATCAAACACCTTCTTCCTCAATCGTTCTATTTGCGGAGACTGAAACTCTCTCTCTCCCTCTCTCCCATCCTTTCTCAGGTGGGAGTAAATGCTGATTAATGCTGGGCTGAGCTAGCTAGCCAGGGCTGGCTAGCGGTTAATCGTGCCAATTAGAACTGGCATGAGCTGCTGCTGCTGCTCACACCGATCTCGAACCAATTAAAAATAGATTGCCCAGTTTAGTCAGTGGTAGTAGAAAAAGGCAGCAAAGTTGCGATTTTGCGGCAAAAATAGTGGGACTTAGCAGTGGTCCCCACTCTTTAACACGCTCGGGTGGAGGAAAATCAATCAATTTCCTTCCCCCTCTTTTTTCATCCAAAGAAAGAACAGAAAAGCAGCATCAAGAAAGCGCCATTTCGTCTAGGGGTAGAAGAGAAGAGAAGAGGCGAGCACTTCTCCCTCTTTCTCTTGTTAAATACCTTTTTTCGCCTGCCTAATCAAGTGATGCTCACTCGGCGCCTCCAACTGAAACCAAAAGAAGAAGAAGAAGAAGAGACACTTCGGCACTGCTCATCATCAAAGCTCATCAATCAAGATTGCAGTCAATTAACAACAGCATCAACGGCAGCCAAAGAAGGAGAATGATTAGAAAGGGAGGGAAATAAAAAGTGGACAAGATTAAAATCACATTGGTTTTATATTTGAAAAAAGAGAATCAGGGTAATGTTGACAAAAGTAATACAGCTGTGTTTTTTGCCATCGAGCTCAAATTACAGCAGCAAGTGATCACCCCTGTAAACAAAACAAAGCAGATTAATCTTCCTAGAACTCCATTGAACTCCCAGAAAACTCCTTTCCTACCTTTCAAACGCTTAGGCCTAGGTTCAGTACTACTTGGAAGGGACCAGCATGGTGCGCAGTCGGAGAAAGCCGTAGCGAACCTTGCGCAGGAATCGACTGACCACCATCTCCTCCACCAGGCTGGCCATCGTCTCCGGCGGAAAGTGCACCTCCAGCTTGCCGACGTTGCCCTGGGCCTCCTCCAGGCGGCGGACCGCCGCCTCCTGCACCCGACCGCCATCGAGCAGACCGAGGCGGACCTGGTGGGCGTAGAGCGTGCCGGGCTTGAGCTTGAACTGGACGCGAGCCGAATCGCCCCAGGAGCCTCCCCCCAGTGGCAGTCCTCCTCCGCCGCCCCTCTTCACCTTCACCTCCAGCAGGTCGACCTTGGTGAGGGTGAGGCTGCCCTTGCCTGGGCCCAGTGGCACGGAGGAACCACAAACGCCGCCGCCCTGGCCGCCGTGGTCAATCAGCTTGATGACCAGCTGGGCGTGCTCCACCTTGATGCGCACCTGCCCGCCCAGCTGCTGGCTGTGCCCGTAGAAGAGGTTCACGCGAGAGCGGGAAGACCTACAGGAAGGTGAAAGATCAGGAGAATTTTGTTTACCAAGGAAAAACTTACAAAGTTCGGAGAGCGGCTCGCTTGCCACCGCCGCCACCAAAGTTGGCGCCCACTCGGCTCAGGTAACCGCTCAGGCGAACCGAGCTGGAGCGAAGGAAGTGACCCAGGCCACGTTGAGGCGGACTGCGGAAGCGACCGAAGTTGCCCGAGTCGCACAACGGAGACGGGTAGCTGCTGCTTCGGTACATGTCTTTAGAAGTGTTTGGGTTTTCGTTGATTTTTGGTCAGGAGGTTTTTTGGGCTGAGCTGAGAGATGACTTCCAGTGCTTGACAGAAAACCGATGAGCAATGTGAGCAGTGGGAGCTGTCTGTGTTGTGTTCTGTCTCTGTGTGTTGTGCAGGCGATTTGATTGAAGGTTGAGCGTTTCTTGCTCGGATTGGCTCACTCATTATCTTGGGATCATCTCAAATTTCCAGAGTGATTTTTTTTGCCTTGAAAAGCATGGCATCTAGTGATAGGCTGCTGAACGATTGCCCTTTTACTGCCGCCGCCAAAAGCACCAGATAAAAGCACTTTTTGTTTACCCAAAAAAATATTTCAACTGTTTTCAAGTGGGGGCACACTTTAGTACAACACAACAGTTTTCTTGAACAGGAACACTGAAGGGGCATCCTGAATCCACTTTAAAATTGAAAGTCAAGCAAAAATTTATTCGAATTGTTTTTATTCTCGAAAACATCTTTTTCCCCGCATATTGGCTTGTCAGCTTTTTCATTTCACTCAATTTCAACCACCTGTGTCATTTAATCTGCAGATTTGATCTCTTTGCTTTTTGAGAGAGTTTAGCCTGCCTCCTTTGAGTCCCTAATTAAACCACAGAACAGTGCAAAAGCTCTTGGAGTTGATTAGTGGAAAAAGTGGAGGGGGAAAGAACATCAGCAGCAACAACAGAAAAAAAGATGATGGATGGGAGCAAAGTGCAAGAAGGAAAGAAGGGCAACTTTGCCGCATCAACTGCTCACTGTCCACTGTTCACTTCTGAACTCCTCTGTGTCTCACCTTTCAAAGTAGCAACAGCTTTTAAACCCCCAAGATCAAGGTAGTGAAAAAAGTGGCAGCAGAAGGAGCAGAGACATCGATCATCGGATTTGCATCATCATCATCATCGCCAACATCTTCGTCATCTTCTCTTTCTTTGCCGAAGAGTGCAAAAACGCACACACACACTTGAACACTGGAGCACACTTCTGTCTTTGGTCTTGCCTCTTCATTTCTCTTCGTCACCGTCGCCATCATTAGCAGTGGACAGTGGCAGCAGCAGCTCCAGCTGATTAGCATCAACCAGCTCTAGCTCTTGCAAAGGTAAAAAATCTTCAAGGAGGCTTCACTCATTAGCACCGAGTGTCTCTTTCTCTCTTTGCTGATTTGCTGACGAGCCACAATGAGGTATCCGTTGAGTTGCAACTTTCGGACTTGGAGCATCATCGACAAGGACAAAAAAACGATGTTTCGGCCACAAGGTTGATCAGTGCTCGTGTCAGTGGACATCGGGTGGTGGTGATGCTGGTGATGCTTTCTCTCAATGGTATGAAAATCTTCAGCACTGTACAACAGCAGCAGTGATGGTGGTAATCGGCCACCATTAATAAGGCATTAGTGAAGGTGGTAGTAGGCAAGGCATTTACCTTAAGATATTATTAATAGATCGACTCCAGGAGAGTGCAGACAAAGTAGATCAACAAGAGCAACAAGACTAAATAAAATCTGTCAACCAAAATCAGCCTCAAAGTAACCTTTTTTCCTCCTCTTCTCTGAACATAAGGCGATACATAACTGTTGTCGATCTATTTGAATGTCTGTGTTTAGCAAAGGGGATTTAAAACGAAGCACTCTCTGATTAATTATCCTCCTCTTTCTGCTGAGGTCTACAAGGAAAAGAAGATACCTGCCAGAAGGAGGAAAGATGATCATCATTCCTCTGTTAGAGAGTTGGCTGGTTAGCTGATCATCGAGGTGTTAAGTGGCCTTGATGATCACGATGATGATGATGATGATCTTAAGACAGTTAGCTACCCAGAACAGAACGTCGACCGTTAACCGCTCAAAAGGAATTCCGATCTCTTTTTCCATTGTCAGGAGGAAAAATCCTCTGAGAAGCAGCAGTAGCAAACCGACGCCTGAAGGTCAACTTTTGCCCCCCATTTTCTCAGATCAGCAAAGTCGATCATCTTCTCTCTCCTTTTCGCTCTACCACTTTTGCATCTCATCGTCGATTGATCTTTGAACTGCTCTGATCTGATCTTCTCAGAGTGCTACAGAGTGCCAGAAAAACACACACACACACTGTGTGATCAGCAGCCTATCGTCGTCATCATTATCTCTGTATGTGTTTTAGCATCTAATGCATTTAGCTATGAAAATCATCCACTTCATGAATACATAATTTGGCAGCGCGCTCTCTCGCGCGAGCGGAGATACTTTCGAAGAGATAGTGGCAAAGGAGAAAAGAAACTGACGATGGTGGCAAAGGTCGTCGTTTTCAGTGGTGATGGTGGTAATGGCAGTGTCAAGTGATCTCCATCCTCTGGCTACCCTTCATGAATAATCAAAGCCCAAATATATCTTTTTAGAGAGAGGCAACAAACTTTCAACTGATCAACTCGCTTTAATCTTCTTCGCCGAGTTTCTTAGCACCTTTCTTCAGGCCTACTTTTTTTCACGGCAGCAGGTACTTTTTCTCCCTTAGCTGCTGCTGCTGCTACTTCTGCTGGTGGTAATTAGTCAGTCAATCTTTCTTTCCTTCATCTTCGTTTTTGTCTTCTTCTCCCCCTAAAAGATGTGATAAATTTCACAACTTGGCAAACAACACACACCAGCTGGAAAAAATAAACATCATTAGGAGAAGGAAGAAGAAGATGAGGCAGATGAGGAAGTGGAAGATGGAAAAAAGCAAAGGAAATAAAAATAAAAGCAAAGAATAGTCAACACACGAGAAGTGGAGAAAAGCTTTCTTAAACTTTCTTCCTTCTGTACTACTTTGTCAAAAGTTTGGGGCGCATTAAAAACTTTAAAATATTAATATTCGCCAACAGAGAAGGAAAAAAGTAAACGGTCGTCTTTTGCCATCGAAAACTGTTTTCACAAAAAAAGTTTCGTCTTTCTCCTTCAAGAAACGCCGTTAGAGAAGAAGAAGAATAACAGAAGAAGAAACAGCACAAGACACAGCCCAGCAGCGCTAACGCCAAAGTTTCCAATTGCAAAACTGCAAACTGCAACGGCAAAACGGAAGCTAAAAATTACTTTACTTTTTAAAATGGCCAAATCGGTAAATCTGGCGACTGGGGCGAGAAGAAAGGAAGGAAAGAAGAGGAAGAGGAGGAAGCAAAAAGTTATTTTGTGCCTGCAAGCAAAAATTCCAGCAGTGTAAAGTTTACAGTACTAGAGGAGATTCGATTTGGAAAGCACTGCAGAGAATCAAAAAAGGAAAAGAAGAAAATCGAAATTAAATAGACTGCTGCTGCTCAATGAAGAAGGAGCCACCAAATTCTGCTTACTCCTGCAGTACACTTAGAAATTGATTGCCTGCTAGACGGAATTCCAACTTGCCAGCCAACACAAAAACCGGAGCAGCTCAAATGGCTCTGATCAGAAATGTGAGTTCCAAAGTTGGCAGAACCGATACAAAAACAATTTTCAGAAAGTGAAAAAGAGAGAGAAAGATTCGGTCCGATTTTAAAATGGACTGCAAAAAATGCCCAAACACACTAACAATGAAAACGACGACAACAACAACAGTGTTACAACCTGAAACACCAGACCGAATTCACTGCTGGTCAGCAGCACAGAAGAATTCCTGGAAATCAAATGTTGGTGGAATCCCCATCAAAGGCAGAGCAAAGTTTCCCATTTGAGGTATTAAATATCAATTGGCAGCTAAAAAGTGAGCACTTTTGAAAAATAAACAAAATAAATACTTTTTCCTCTTTTTAAAGTCAACGTAAATCGGCAGAAGCAAATATCAAGTTTGTCCAAGTTTAGTCGTCTTCGTCGGTTATTTTAATTTGAACCACCCAGAGCAGCTCAGCAGCTCTCTTGCTCAGTGTGCGATCACCTCAAGTGTTGGAATGTAAATTACCTTTTGATTAGTTGAAGCAGCAGCAGCAGCAGCAGTCTCCACATCGCTGTTTGTGATCCATAAATCAGCTGTTTTTGCTCGGTTTCATTCTCAATCTCCCTCTCAAACTTGCTACAGTCTTCGTGCAAATGAGATTTGATGGCAATTGGCAGCAGCAGACAGTCAAAATTTATGTTTTTCAACGGACGAGCTAGTTTGGTGGTACTTTGGAGAGTAAAAAGGGGAGCTAAAAAATAACCAGGATCCTTTTCAATCGCAGTTTTGAAAAAAGGAATCAATTCAAACTGTGTTCAAGAATAAAAAGTTTAAAGCTCATGCTACCGATTCTAGGATTTCTCGCTTTTTGTTGCGCTTATGCTCATCATGTCAACTCTTGTTTTTCACTTGTTTTTACTTGTTCGACAAGTTCAAAGGCTGCTGCTGTTGCTGATGCACGAAAGTTACATAAAAGACGGGCTGATGTGCTGTAGATGTAGTAGTAGAGGGTAGTAGTAAAGGTGATGGTAAAGGCGTCTCTTGCCCCTCTTTAAAGTCGTCATTAAAATATCGCTCAAATGTGCTAGAGGATGTGTACTTCTTCTCCCTCTCAACTACTCAATGTAATTAAGCACCATCGACAGAGAGGGAGAAAAAGAAGAGAGAGCTTTCTGCTCGCTTGTCAAAAAGGTCTTTTAATTACAGAGAAAGAGAGAAAAGTTGAAAGATCTTGTTCTGGTTTAAAGAGGGAACAGAGCTTAGCAACCCTTCAAAATCAGAAAAGAAAAAGAAAAAGATGCGGCAAAAGCGAAAGATGATGCCGCAGAAGACCCTCACCGACGAATGTCGCAAGTGAGCACAGTTCAGTTCAGTCTTTTGCAGGTGCTGGTGCCAGTGGCCATTAGCATTCGCTAATGGTCACTTTAATTAGCAGTAAAGCCATTTACTACTACAACTACAAGTAATTACTATTGAGAGCACTTTTTGTTTGCAGTGAGCATCATCTCAAAAGCGTCACCTGTAATCAAAAGCATCAGCAGCAGAAGTTAAAATATTCATATGCAAAACAAAAACTATTGAGAGAGTATCAATTTGCCACTATTGAACGCAGTTTCTGCTTGGACAACAAAAATGAAACAGAATTCGCTTTTTTGCAGTTAATCGGTAAATCATCCCCACTACGCAGCACCGCTGAGTTCATTTGGGTATTTGAAGTCCTTTTCTTTCCCCTCCTTCTTTACCTGTGGTCTGTCGGCATCGTCGACTCGTCGGAAGGTAATTTACGAGCACACAGAAAATGCAGAAAAGCTCAAACCAGACAGACACGGCAATGGACTCGTAAAAATGTCCTCGTTCCCTTCTTTTCACCACTCTAAAAACGAAACAGCAGCAGCAGATCATCTTCAGCCTTGAGCTTCAACCGATTCAAACGATCAAAACGGGCTAAGCCAATGCAGCCAGGCAGGATTCACTCATCAGAAGAACACTATTGACAGAAAAACAGTAAAAAACTAATTACCCTAATCGAGCTTGAACGGGTGTGTGTCCAAAAATAAAACTTGGAAGAATTCAATTTCAGAGAAAAGGGGTTTTACCTTAGAATTCAAAGATTGAATTTTGGAGTTCAGAGAGAGAGAGAGAGAGAGAGAGAAGAGAGACCTTGAAAATCATAATTCATCTCATGTCAGCATTTTTATGAAAGCAGCAGCAGCAGCACCTCAACAGTCTAGTCGCCCAGTTCTAGTTTGAAGTTTGACTCGAGCTCAGTGTTTTAGTTTTCCTCTCCCTCTCTAAAAATGCAAAAAACGTGCCGTTAACTGAGAGCACTTTTGCTGTTGTACCACCGCCACCACCACCAGCCAATTCTCATAATTGACCACCAGCACCACTAAAACTAAAAATGACAAATTTACGAGGGTAAATAAATCGTTAACGGCAGCGGCGGTGGCCACCTCGGCTTACCATTACCACCATCACTGCTGTTACTGGTGATCACTAATCCAAACAGGCAAACAAACCGACCAACAAACAGGCCATAACCTCGACGCAGAAGGAGAAGAAAAAGAAGAACATGACCGACAAACATCACCGAACGCACACAGCAAATGGCAGAAAAAGAGAGCCTGAAATGGCCTTTCAAATCCGCTTTCCTCGCTAGAGATGCTTGCACAAGTAAAAAAGAAAAGCTGTAAATTAGCGACCATTTTTCTGTTGCTGCTGCTGAACTGTTGGGCCTCACAACATAGAGCACCACCACGACTACCACCACCACCACGACCATCATCGTCATCATCGGTAAATCATCTCAATGCAAAGAAGATAAAGAAGAGGAGGAAGGTGGCACATACCCTCCACCAAAGCAGTAGGCAAATATTGACACTGGGGGCGTGGCAGTTGAGAGAAAAAGAGGGAAAGAAGGAGCACCGGCTGTTGCTCGTGTGTTGGAGTTTGCAGCTTTCCCCATAGCATCCCCAGCGTTTTGTGCCTCACACCGGGGCAGCCACCAACGAAAATATTCAAAGTGAGAAATAATAATCATTTTCCCTCTCCCTTCTTCCAAGTCAAGCGTGGCGAGCCAAGAGTGCAGTGCAAATAAAGTCAGTCAGTCCGAGGTAGTAAAGGTAAAGCTTTCGGCTTTTGGCGAGCAGATCAGAGACGCGAGCTCTATTTGCTGGCGACCATCACCTCGGCTTTGCTAGCAAAACAGCACTTCAAGTCAAGTGTGTGTGTGTGTGTTGCCACCAGTCACAACAGTTCACAACAGAAGGTAACCACTTTGGTCTGTGGCTGCTGCTGCTGTTCTTCATCATCAGCTTCAAAAATCGAAAACAAAAAGTGAAAAAACAGACCAGAAATTTCAAAAGCAGCAGCTAAGAAGCACACTTCACAGCTGAGCTCGACATTTTTCAGCTCTTGAGAGCGAAAAGTGCTGGCGGTGAAAATAATAAAAGTGAAACCCCAAAGCTAGTGGGAAAAGGGAGCTCAAAAGGTAATTACGCAAAAAGGTGAACGACAACAAAGGAAAGGAAAAGAGAAATCTAGATGACAACTCAGCTAAACAAGTCATTAGTAAATGGCAAAAAGTTATGTGAAACTGATTAACCACCTGTTGATCAATGACTGTGTCTGTGACTTGTCACCAAGGACCTTCACCTCACCTTTGCGCAAATAAACTGGAGAAAAAGTGGCTGTGCAAACATCCTCCCCTCATCGACAATTCAATGTCAGGCAGGCAATTACTCCTCCTATTGTTTCGCATCCTCATCATCCTCATCAGTAGTAGGGTGAGGGGACTTTACTTTACTACGCCAAAACACAAGAAAAAGTACCCTGGGTGGTACTGGAAACGAAGAAGAAGGTGGACATCATAAATAACCGGGATTCAGAGTGATTGAAGAATAGTAGCAGTTGATGAGGCAATTTGGGCACTGCTCAAGTTTCGCAGCAGTGACAAACAACAGACGCCGCATGAGGTCACAGTGAGAGTTGTCTCTTTCCTGACTGAACTCTCCTGAAGACACAAAAAAGTCATAATTCAGCAGACTAAAGACAACAGTGAGGAGGTGGTAGAGAAAAGTGGTTTCACTTGTCAAGAGTGGAGAGAGCAAAAACTGGGAACTGAGCAGGTAAGTGAAAACACAAGCAAACAGCGGTAGAGAAATTGCAGCAAATTGATGCCCGAGCAGCAGCTTTGTTGACCAAGACCAAGAAAGAAGTTCGTGTGCCACTTGAACACTCGGGCTCACGCTGAGAAGCAGCAGCAACAGCAGCCCAAGTAGAATTGAGAATATCTCTCGAGCAGCAGCACGAGCCTGATGTTTGAAGGTGAGGGTGCCCAAGAAGAGGTCTCGATGGGAGCTCAGGTAGTAGTGGTAGTAGTTGATGAACAAAAAACAGAGCACAAACAAATTGACATGACTTAATTAAATAGTGCCCCGGTGCAAAATATATTCACCAGCATCCCCCCCCCACAACGACGACGACCCATCAACAGAAGCATCAACGATGTGTGACAGCAGTGCAAAGGTAAAGCTAAGGAAGGTAAGGTCAGCAGTAAGTGTGAGGAGGGTATCAGAAGGTTGCGGGTGATGCCTGACCTCAAAAGCTGACTGATTCGATCAGGCTTCTTTTCTCGTGTGTTTTTTTCAAAAAGATTCTAATTTTTTCTCTCTTCTAAATTCATTCACAGTGTGCAGCCTCTTGGCAAAATAACGAAAATTGCAAACTAAAGTGCGAAAAAAGCAAAAAACTGGGCTCGGCTAGGGCTAATTAATTAGAAACAGCAGTTAAGCATAAAAAAAGTAAAAGTAGATCAAGAGCAACAGTCAGTCAGTCAGTCAAACTGAAAGTGATGCACGATGCTCTCAAACTTCAAACTGTGCAAAAAACAAAGTAAGCTAGAAAAGTGAGGCCAAAAAGAAGGCTACTTCTGCTGCTGCCTCCACCGATGACAGTTGACAGCTGAATATTAGAAAAAAGCAGTTAAATCTCCAAAAGAGAATGGAAATATCAATCAATGGAGATTGGAGCTTATTACAACAACAAAAAATTAATAACACAAAACTCTTGATTGTGTGATTGGCCAACAATTACTGAAATAACTGTACACAAACTGGGCAAAAAGTGTGTAATTATTTTCAACTGCCATTTTTGGATTGGGTTGAACTTCTGCTGCTGCTGTGTTTGCCAAAGTTGCCCCCCGTTTTGGGCTACCTATTTACATTTTCCAGCCCAAATCAGTCAATAAATTGATTTCAAAACACAAACACACACACACACAGGAAAAGAGGTAATGGAAGGGGTATGAAAAATGGCAAAGTTTATTCCTCTGCCTTTAAGAGCGACACAAAGGCAGTTCACCGAAACTAAAACAAAAGGCCGCAAAGTGACGCCAGAAAGTGTTCCGGTGGCGGCAGCAGCAGAAAAAAGGCAGACAAAAAGGTCTAAAAATATCCCCAGTTTCTGTGTGTCCACACCATCGATCGTCTGCTGCTGCTGCTGTTTGCACACTGTTTCTGCCCCTTCCTCCTCCGTGTCGATATTCATTGACCGGTCATCATCTTTGCTGCTGCTGCTGCCCTCACACTTTCTCACTTCTCCTCAGATCGGCCAAGATCGGCAAATTAATACAGGAGGGGAAAATAGGGGAGAAAACAGACAGCAAAAACGAAGAGGCGAAAAGTGGCCCAAAAAGTGGCTGGGAGCAGCAGCAGCAGCGGCCAAAATTATGAGGAAAGTGTGTAAACAAGCACACACACACACTCACTCACTTGCACTCAAGTATAAACCTTCTATTTCTTTCTTCAAGTCATCAAAAGTGTGTGTAAACCTGCAAGAAAATACATGCAAAAGAGCAGCAAAGAGTGCTGAGGGCTGTCTGCTTGCCGGGCTGATTGGCCACACAAATTAACAGACACTTAACAGAGGAGGAGAAAAAGAAAGCAAGGGAGATCGATCAAAACAGAAAACGAAGAAAACACATTGATTGAACTCGAGAAAAGAAAAAAAAGGAAAATGTGAATATTAAAGCCCCCGCACACTTTTAGTTATGCCAAAAAAAGGAGAGTAATTAAAAATTCAGTTTTTTTCGGTAACAAGAGAAGAGCAAAAAAGGGGTGGCCGAAGAAAGTTTGGAAGGCTACAATTTCTCCGATACTTGCGTCGATAAAAAAAGTGCTCATCGATTTCAAGAAAAAGTTGCCAAAAAAGTTGCTGTACACAACTTCAATGTACTGTTGTGTTGTTTTCACCTTCTCCTCTTTCTAAAAGAAAAAACAAAAAACAAACCAGAAACAGTTTTTTTCTCTTAACTCGAGACAAGAGTCGCCCGAAATCGAAAAGCAAAAAACACAAAAAACACAGCCCAACATGAGAGAACAAGACCTGTCGACCGGTGTGATTAGCAACACATTTACTACTACTACCACTTACTATCTCACTTCTGCTTTTCAGCTTGAAAACTGCTCATTTCTCAACAGTTAAGACTGGGCACAGCAGACAAATGCAAATAAATCAACCCAGCAATCGTACCACCACATCGGTAATCAGTGTGTGTAGTCGTGGTAAACGGTAGCAGTGATGAAAAAGAGAAAAGAGTGGGAAAAAACATCTCTTTTTCAGACATGTGCAAAAAAGCTGCTGACTAAAACGGGACAAAACGAAACACTGAAATTCTGAGACGGAAATTAAGCCCAGAGAGGAGAATCAAAGACACAAACACTGTTTTTTTGGTTAGCCAAATCATCTCCGATGAAAGAAAGAGAGGGAGATGAACTCCTACAGCTGATTAGCAGAGGTGAGGTGAGTTCGAGTTGCGTAGGCTGCTCAACAACCAAACAGCAAACTGCTGCTTCACATCTCATCTCATCTCGGGCATCGCCTGTCGATCGCCACTTTGTGATTGAACAGTGCACACAGTTTGCAACTTTTTTCTGAAGCTTAGCTTCAACCTCAACTTCTCAACGTTGAGCACACAGAGACAGACAGCAGCATCATTTATCATCATGTCTGAGAGAAAGCCACCACCACCACCAAAAGAAGAAGAAGAAGAGGAGATGATGCTGAAAGACATGACATGACTAGCTCGATTGCTTGCTTGCGGTTTGCGGCGTCGGTGCAAACCTTTTCCCTCTCCCTCTTCTCAGCACAACAGTAGCTCAGGGAAGGTTATTTGGCGTGTTATTTTGCGGTAAATCTGAAGCAGACTTGGTGCATCGAAAGTGGTGAGCCCGGCTCTCTCTCTATCGACGAAAGCGATCGACGAGTGCGAGTGTCGAACACGTTTGCACTAGAAAGAGATAAGAAGATGGCGGAGAAAATACGGCCAATTTAGCTACCGATGCTGCTGCTGTTCAATCAAGAGCAGACGTGCACGAGTGTCTTTTCTTCTTCTTCTGCTGGCAAAAATACCAACAAAAAGTGAAGAGGAAGCAGAAGGCAGAAGTTGCCTTATTAATAGATGAGATGAGATAGTCTGTCTGTGTCTGTGTCGGTGTGTGAATTTGCGTGATGAGTAGGCTTCAAAGACGAGCTCACACACGGCCTAACTAACTTGCTACTGCACTTTTGGCAGCTCCCAAAAAGGTGATGATGAAAAGAAGTGAAAATCGTTTGGTGAACTTACCTAAAACCAAAATGATTGCCATTTTCAAACTTCTTCACCAGTGATGCGCAGCTGTTGTTTGTTGGCGAGAGAAGAAAATTCTGATGAAAAGTTTCAGGTGCACTAGAATTTGAAAACGGAGAAAAAAAGTACATATCGTTAGTTTTATTTGTCCAGAAAGTGGGGTAATCGTTTAGCAAATAATGGCGTTTTCTTCCGGTGCAAACACACCAAATAAAAGCCATAAAATACATGGCCTAATCACCCAAATGCAGACACATTGAAAGCACACACACACACAATTTGTCGTGCATAATCGGTATCAAAATTCATTCTACCACCATCAACATCACACAAAATAGCTAATCGTCCTCACAATTAAGCATCAAACAAATGGGCCGAAATATCGCAGCCAGCAGCAAATGGATGCTTCAATGGAGGCAACCGCTGTCGTCAGCGTCGTCGATCAATTCATCGCACACTTGAAAATGAAGCACACAAAAATCCATTGGCCTATTGTTTTAGCTGATGCCGATTTGTTTTGACCGAATAGTAGTAAAGTGCGGGGGCAATCGTCTGCATTGTCTAGACTCTAGACGGCACAACGCATTGCAAAGTAAAACTAAAATCTCCCCCAGAGAAGTAACAAAACAAACAAAACAAAATATCAGTGTCACACACATTTTCCCCTTTCTTCTGCATTCAATCGCGCAATCATCATAATAAATAAAATATTTTTTTATTGAACGTGCTTGCAACTGGGCCAAATAGAGACTGAAACAAAGAAGATACCACACTGCCTTTACTGAATACAAAGTATGTGAGTGCGCGCTCAGTCTCTCAGTGTACACCAAAAGAAATAATATCTCGGCCAAAATTGTGCTTTTATTATTGAAAAAAGGCAGCATAGCAAAGTTCAAACTGCCGCTCACACACAAAATCATCAAAAGAGGAAAGAAGATGAAGCGGCAAGAAATTAAAAAGTCAGTTGGTAAAAAGTTTCAGAATGAAACGATTTTCAGCTGGTGGTGGAGTGGTCACAGCTTGAGACAGATCGATCACCTAAACCAGCGAAACACAGCTAAGCTAACGGGAGATTCTGCTGCGCCAGCAGCAGCAGCACGTTTTAAAATCCAATAGAAAAGAGGAGAGGAGAGAGAGAGAGAGAATGAAGAGCACACACACAGTGTTTCAGCTTCATAAATCACACTTAATGGTCAGCGTCAAACAGAGGCCCCTTCCCCCCTTTCTGAGGTCCCCAGCGAGGGCAAATAAAATCCATCCAAAAATTCATCTTCTAAAACTACCCAACCACCAAACCCAAAGAAGCTAATTGGAGCAGCACCTTCTTCATCAGCAGCGAATGACTCAGCAGTCCAATTCTGGACAACACTGAACAAGTTCCCAAGAAAAGTCCCAAAAAAGTTCCACCACTGAGGAGTCAAAGCAATAAAAAATATAGATGGAAAAATAAAAAGCAATGGCAACATTCTGGAGCACTACTCCCAAAACACTGCACAGCACACGACTAGATCAATTGTATCAAACAGTGTACTTCTTCTTCTTTTCTCCTGCAAACGGGAGTGCAAATGAGAAAATGAGAGTGGGACGATCACGTGCGACACGTGACCATCACTGTGAAAAGTAAGTGAGAGAGAGTGAGATGAAGATTTAATTTCGATCAGAAATCCACTCAGACTGCGTGTGGCGGCAGTGGTGGTGGTGGCACAAATTTCCATAATGACAGTAATGTGTCACTTCTTTTCTCCCTAGCAGCCCTCACTCACATCACATCGTCGTCCGTTTCTATTTTAGCTTCCAAAATTAAATTGCACTTTAATAAACGTGCTGCCAGCACCAAAACTTCAAGGGCACGAGACACTGCTGCCTAACGCACTCACTTGTGAGCCAGTGCCCAGTGGTCCAAAAAGGTGGTGTTGGAAGTGGAAGTGGAAGTCCACTGCAAGCCACTGGAAACCGCAGCTTCAGTCAACCAGTCAGCCAACTCAAGTCATCAATCAAGCACAGCAGCAGCAGCAGCAGCAGTCTGTCCACATCCTCTAAATTGAGCAAGTTTATTTGAAGCAAGAGAAAAAACAATTTTCTTCTTCTTTACAGTTAGCACTGTGTCCGGGGCCTAGCTACTTTTGGGTGGTGGTGGTGGTGGTAAATGGCTCGAAAATGTGCGAGTGCCTTTTGGCCAAACAGACACACACAATTTCAACAAAAAACCTTAGTCACCAAAGTGTGCCTAAGGCCGCGTCAACAGCGGTGTTTACAAAACAAAGCGACAGTGCGAGAGTGATAAAGTGGACAGCAGCAGCAGCAGCAGTCATTGGCCGTGAACCAGTTTGGCAAACAAAACTAGGGTAAAAGATTGTGGCCATTTGAACAGTGGGGAAAAATGATCAAAAGAAAAAAGTGGAGAACAAAACCGATCAGCAAAACAAAATTGAGCAAAAAATACTTTTGAGGTTCAAAAGGACCTCGCAGCAGCGGCAGCAGCCGAAAAAAAAGTTTAGCATGACATAAGCGCAGCGAAGCAAAAGACTGACGCGCTTTTCATTCAAGAAAAAGCCAAAAGAAAAGAAAAGAAAAATCTTGGGCCAGAAAAGTCAAACAGAGTTTTGAAATCTTAATTTGCGCTCAAAGGTGAAAGGTAGTCGTAGTAGTGATTTCCCCGCCTGTCTCCTTCTCTCTCAAAAGAAAGGCATAAAGTCAAGTTTGTTAAAAGGTGAAAAACACTGCTGTTCGCCAAAAAGGTGCAAACTACCAAAACTGCAACAAACGGCAGCAGCAGCAGCAGCAACTGAAAACACAAAAGAGACCCACAGAAAATGGCTAGAGCAAATGGAGCAAGCAGTGTGCTCGCGGTTGGCTCAAAGCGAGAAACCGAGCAAAAGGCATTGTCCCAATCCAAACAGCAGCAACAGCAGCAATTTCAAACTCGGCAAGAGTGTGTTGTGATTTGTGAGATTCGTTCTCCTCACAATTTTTGTCCGACTGACTTGGTCATAGGTCACCACCGTTAGAACTGCCACCACCACCACCACCGTTTCAAACACAGTGACTGGCCACCCCAAACTAAACAGTTGGGGAACCAGGCTGCTGCCGCCACTAATGAACACGTTCTCTCGTAGTGAAAAGCAGGCGAGCATACATGCAAAAGGCGGATCAAGGGGACACCAAAAGGACCGGTGTGACACCTAGGCAGCAGCAGCAGCAGCAGCACTGTGGCTCATTAGCGGTGCCATTTAGTACGCCGCCGCCGCAGTCGTAGTCGTTGCCGCGCTTTGTCAAATGACGTGCCAAACTGGCCAACTAGAGCCAGAAAGCAGGGCCATCGATAACCGACAATAAAGACTGCTGCTGCCAGTGCCAGTGCCTGTTGACACACACTTTGTCAACGGATTGCCACTGTGCGACGGGAGAAGGTAAAGTGCAAGACAAGGTGAGGTGAGGCGAGGTGAGGCAGGGCCCTAGGGTCGCTCTCTTTCTGCTGGAATGTCACTGTCCTGGTCGCTGTCTTTTTCTTTTTACAAAAGGTCCAAAGGTGACAGTGAAATGCAGGGATCGAAGGCAGGAGCAGCAGCAGTAATGGTAATCGATCGATTATGACACTACCTGCTGGAAACAGGGGACCTAGCTGGTGGAAAACTGCTGCTGGAGATTAGCAGACGATGGACAATTCAAATGCTGATTTCATTGTTCACCCTCCTCTCTCCCTTGCCACAGTCAAGTGACAGTCAAGTCGCCAAATGAAGACATTTTCAGTGTGTGTCCACTTTTTTCTTTGTCTGTCACCCAGTACGCATTCAAAGGACCGTCTTTCTGGCAGGTAAACGATTTAAATTTAAATGTGTCTGTCTGTTTGTGTCTGTGTGTGTGCGGAAGAAAGACGAGAGACACACAAAATTTTGTTTGATCCTCAGGAGGATACAGTCACACACAAAGAAACCGGCAAAACTAATAGAAAAAGAGTGGTAGAATAGCAAAGAAGAACATTGTCATCTACATCTCAATTAAGAGAAGAGAATGAAAGAAATAAAGAAAGATCGAAAACTCCAAAGTCCTAAATTGAACATTGCAAACAGACGCACAAGCACAGACACCAAACTAGAGCCTAAACTAACGTCTTTATTATGCAAAGAGAGATAAGATAGAGTGACAATTTAATTCAATTTAGGAGAAAAAAGGCAAGTGTTTGCACAAAATTGTAAATCGATTGAAGACGGGGAGAAAATGGAGAAAACGGGAGATCAGAGATCCTGTTTGCAAATGGAAAGAGAGGAAGAAAGAGGGAAAAAGCGATCTCAATCTCAAACATAACTTGCTGCTTTCTTCTTTGCACAGGTAAAACATGCAAAGTAGTCGGCGTGTAATTAGATTATTGGGAGACAAAATTGAAAGGGAAAGAGCGAGGGAGAGCGAGGGGACTCATAATTTTTGACGACACTAGCTGATAATGGCCCTAGCTGCCCAGCTGCTGCTACCTCTGCTGTCAACATTGTCGCCTACTACTTTTTGGTAGTAGACAACATAAAAGAGAGAAAAGAAGAAGAAGGTCTCTCCGCTGTTGACCTTTCCACTTTCAGAGTGGTGGTGGTGGTGACAATAACAATAAAAGCAGAGTGCCAGACAGACAGTCCAAAATTGTCAATTAAAATCGGTGACAGGAGAAGAAGAGGAGAGATGAAGACATCACCGGCAGACAATAGAGACTGGCGATAATGGGCAGACGAGCGAGCGAGATAACAAGAGACGGGAGTAGAACATTTTCAAATACAAAAACGGACGTCAGCGTAGAAAGACAAAGTCAACGAGCCGAGAGAGCATCGTTCTCTCTTTCTGTCTCTTCAACTTCGACAAGGTCGATCGACCTCAAATTGAATGCTGCTGTGATGATGATGATGGTGATGAAACTGAAGCAGAAGATAATATCGAGCGCAGTGTGTCACGGAAACTGAACAGCGCTACCTCCTATTCCTCGCTTTTTGATGCAACAACTAGACTCAACGAGACCACTGCCTTCCGAAAACAATAGAACTCTCACTTTTTCTCTCCAACGAGGCTGTTTAAAAAACGGACCAAAACTCAGCAAAGCGTAGCGCGGCAACAAGCGCCGGTGTTTTGCCCGCTCTAATTGCCCGTATGTGTGAGTGGGTACTTTATCCCCTATTCTAGCAGCAAAAATTGCCACCGCTGTTGTCGACACAGGAAAAGGACCTAGTAAGAGGATAGAAATGGAGACCACCTCAAATAATAGTAAAACAGCACCACCTTTTTGTTGCGTAATATTCTAAAAACTCATTGAGCAAAAGTACTATCAAATAGTAGGGGCCACTGGGGCCCCCTACAACACTCTACTCTAACTGTTAATAACACATCAGCAGCATCAGTCGGTCAGTCAATATGTCACAGCAGTGGCAGCAGCTGATGGATCGACCAAAAACGGTGCAATAAAAAAAGAGCAAAAGCCCAAAGTGCGCCACCACCACATTGACTCTGATCAATCACAATGTCACGGTTCGGCTTTGATGGATTTCCTCCTATTCACGAGGGTTCTAGGGAAGAGGAAAAAGAAAGAAGGTTCAGTTCAGGTACATGAAACAGCAGTTTGACATACCGCAGCCAATGACTGCCACTGCACCGAGTGGGAACAACAACAAAAAACTCATTGAGAGCACTGATCGAAAAGTGCGACCTCACACTCTTTCAATGTGTGTTTTGCCACGCTACCCGTAATTGCTCAGTGACCCGAGCGCCAGCATCTCGGGCCCGAGCAAAACAGCAGCAGCCTTTTAGCTGCATCTGCAGCCCTTTCTCCTCAAACAAACAAAATTGCTCCTACAAACACTCTCTTCCATTCGCTTTGCGCATATAAAATACGGCTCATTAAGTGTGGCCAAAGAGAAGGGGAACAGACTGAATCACAAAATGAAAGAATCAAAGTCTCGCAAAATGTAGGACAAAAGGGCTGCTCTGCTGCTGCTGATAAAGCTGTTCACAGCTGAACGACAAGTCAAGGACCGGGGCTCTCTTCTCTGTTTTGGAGGACTTTAAAATTCAAACCAGAGTAGAGGGAAAGAGTACTGCTAGTGAACAACAACAGACGAAAACTAAACACATTGATTGAAAACGCATTATCACCCCTTGAAGCAGCAGCAGCAACAGCAGACGGAAATTAAAAGCAGTCAGAGGGAAACGAAGGCAGCAGCATCAAGGCAATAAATAACCGGCACCAATTTGGCAGCAGCAGTAGCACAAACCGAAAACACACAAAGCAAAACAGCAGCAGCAGCAAAGAAAATAAGAGTGCCAACCAGCCAGCTAGGCCTGCTCTATCCATCCCATCCAACAGCTAGGTCTCATCCTCATTGTTCTCAAGGGCCCACTGAGCGAGTGAACGAGCAAGGCTTCGCGGTATTGTGTCAAGCCAAGTGTGCAAGTGTCGACTGGGAACAATGGAGGGAACACTGAAGGGAACACTGAACACAACGAGAGACAGACACTACGTAATAACGTGGCAAGCAATTAATTTGAATATGCAAGCAAACAGTGTGTGAGTGCTGCCAACTCTGCCTGGCTGGCAGTAAACCTAATCCATTTGGACAGCAGCAGCAGGAGGACCAAAGCTCGGACCAATAAATTACCGACACGACGGGACCCGAGGCACAATGCTGTAATGCACTGCACTGGCAGAATCCAAAGTGGGAGGAGGAGGAGGAAGTGAACTCACTGAATCAGACACGCACCAAAAGTTCTGGTGTGTGTGTGTGTTTGTGTGTGTGTGAAGATCCAATTAGAGGGTAAAATGGGATGAGAAAGAATAGAGAATGAAGTTGATGATCACCACCATCACCATCACTGACCATCACCACCATCAGTGGCAGTGAAGCATGCAAATGCAGTAAGAAGGAAGAACATTACCCGATGACACGCGTCGTGGTCAATATTACCAGACACACAGAGACAGGGAAAAGGTCGTCCTCAACTTTTGCTGCTCCATTTGGACCGTTTGCACGCGTCCGGCCGACTATTACGACGAGGCGTTTGTTTGTTTGCTCTTTTAGAGACAGTGACAGAGGGAGAGAGAATGAAACAGTCTTTCAGACCCCCCAGCAACATCAAGAAGCACTTTTTTATTTGGCCAGCTTCAGCACATCATCATTACGGAAAGATTTAATAATAAAAAGGCATTACCAATGTCAACGAGCGACGTCGGCGACGTCGTCGTCATCTTCCAATCGAGGAGCAAGAATTGTCCCCCAAGCGAAGAGGACAACGACGACAGATGACAAATGACCACTGGGCACTACTACTATTGCTGCTGTTAAAAAGAAAGAATCTGTCGTCAAATTAGAAAAAAGACTGAAAGAAGAAAAAGGAGAGCTGGACACTTTTCAGCTTCAAATTCTCAGTACAGGATGTCTTTCTTCTCAAACGTTGTCCTCCTCGGTCCAATTGGACCGAAAAGAGGAGGAGGAGAACGACGGCGGTGGCACTAGTCATAATAATAAATAATTTAGCGAGATTGTCGCTTGACGATCGTTTGGCTCACTTGCTTTCTCGTTCTTTCTTTTTTCCTCTCTCTCTCCGAAACACAATAAAAATTTGTGTGTTTGTAAATTTACGATTATTGCCGCAACTGCTGCTGTCTCAAACTTTGGCACTTTTACCTCCCCCTCCATTCTTTTTTGCCAAAGTTTGCCGAAGCACCGGAGGGGAATAGAGCAGCAGCAGAAGCAGCAGAAGCACTTGTCATTCTTATCATCGCAACTAAAAAATATTTAAATTTTATGCCATGAGCTTTCGTCCCCCATCGATTCCCTTCTTCTACTTTTTCTCCTGTCAGCAGTGGTTGAACAGTAGAAGAAAGTTGAAGGAGTTGCTGTGCTTTAAAAAAAGTTGCAGTTGTGTTCTTTGATGCTTGATTGAGCCGAAGGAATAACAACAGAACAGAACACAGGACAGAAAAAGCAAGAAAAAGAAGAAGAAGAAGAAGAAGGCTACATTACTGAAACACAAAAAGTTTTGAGCAGCCACTGTCAAAGTCGTCTCAGCAGAGCATTTGTCACTAGAGAGACCAGTGCAAACAGGCCAAGAATAAGAATAAAAAATAAGAAACAGATTCTGTCATGTGGTCTGCCAATGCACTCTTCGTAAACTACAAAACAGTGCACTCAAGAGATCGAGAAAGAGAACACACTTAGCTTTCCCCCAAACTCAAAAACTCAAAAACAGTCGACTTTTGAGAAAGAGAAAGAAAGAAGTGCATTGCACTGTTGCAGCATCAACACAACAACATTTGGTGACTGCTCTCGCTTCCGTTACGCATCATTACGGGGAGGGCATCAGAAGAGAAGAGAAGAAGAAATGATTCGAAGGGAATCATTCGAAGGAAAGACACCAGAGAGGCAGAATGGCACCACAAAGAAGAGATGAAGCAGAAGGAGGAAGAGCTGACCCAAGACCCAAGATGATGGATGCCGACACATTCATGCTGATGGTCGTGGTCGTGATCGTCTTTTTGGTTGGGTTTTGGTGTCGTCCATTCCTTTTCCTCTTCCTCTTTCTTTCTCCTGATTCGCCACATTAGCCATGTGTCCCACTTTAAAATCATGGACATCAAAACTAAAAGAAAGCTAAAGAAGAAGAAGAAGCAATTGCAATCATCTCAAATCGGTGGCAATTTTCCGCTGCTTTCTCTCTCTCCTCAACCCGACACTTTCAAATTGGATCACCCTCTCTTCCTGCAACATTCTCCTTGCAACTTTGTTGCTGCCTTTTTTGCGTCTAGGTTCAAGACCAACACGAACAGCAAAACTGCTGCAATCAAATCAATAAGCAGCAAAAGCAAAAGTCTGCTATGCTCAAATTGCTAATATCTTGTCCAATTGCACACCAATTTCAATTGCACTGCTGCTGCTGGTAGTAGTTAAATTAAATTGCCGCCCACTGTTTTCATATTCTTCTTCTTTTTCATTGTCTCTCTTTACTGGCAAGTTCATTTGCCTGTTGTCTGCAGTCTGCTGCACAGATCGATTGAGAATCGACAGTGCATAAGAACGGCAGCAGCAACAGCAACATTCTTCTATCTCCCTCTTCCCCTTAAATTATTGATTACCCTCCAGTTTTTTTCGGTTAATAAAATTAGATTAGTTCTCCATGTACACGAGCAGGCAGACATAGCTAGTCAGTATCAGACAATAGTTGGAAGCAGTTAAGCGGTTAAGAAGAGGAAGAAGGTAACGAGAATGAGCAAACAACGAATTAAGAGATCAAGTCGACTGAAGCTGATGCTGCCTTAGTAGACAGACACAGACAATCAATGGCATCGATTTGATTGTCTTCTTGCCTTCTTCTCTTCCCCCTCTTCTCTGAAAGGTTAATTTAACTAACGAGCATACTGCCATGGAGCTGAATTAGGTGCTCGCCACACATTTTGTTTAGCTAGAGTACGGCCAATCTAACTCTTGAGTGGGTGCAAGAGAAGAAGAGGCAAATAGCAAAGCACTGCCTGCACTCGAACATTTCGTTTCGAAAATTTTGTTTTGTTCATCAGCAGAACGCCATCTAGAAGAAAAGCGGTGATGTAAAGAAAGAAAACAGGAGAAAAATTGACCGCTTTTCAGGGCATTGATGATGAAGTCCTTTAGGAGCTCATCAGTCAGCAGTCTAGCAATAACTGTATCATGTAACAACATACTAAAAGCAATTCCAAAAGCTTATAGCAAGTAGAAACTTAAATAATAATAAAATGGAGAAATCTGCTAAGAGGCTGCCGTTGCAAAGGTCGACGGTCAAAGACGATTTTTGTACTTCTAACTGCACAAAGCAGAGCACCTCTCTTTCCCAACATTTAACGGTGAGCACAAAATGATGATGATAATAAAGACAAAAGGGGGGCAAAAAGCAAAATAATAAAATAAAGTTAAAAGGTGCACTTTGGCAGTGATTGACAGACAACTCAACTCTCTCAGCAAGATCAATAGCAGCAACATCAGCAGCAGACTTGGACAGCATTGCCTGAAAAGGTGCTGATAAGTAGGTGAGACAATGGTCATTAGAGAGAGATTGAGAAAGACAGCTGATTACAAAACATGAAAACATTACATTTTCAAAATCAAAAAGAAAAGAAACCACAGAGAAAATGAAGATCATACGCTCTAAAACAAATTGATCGGCCAGAGAAGAAACCTGTGCCCATTGCTCTATTCAATATTTTTTAATGCTCTAAAAGTAACAAAGCAAAATCAAAGTCAACGACTGCATCCTCTGAACATGGCCATAAAAAATGTTCATCGTCCGTCAACCGGTCGGTCATTAGAGCAGCGGAGGCAAGTGAAGACAAGACAAGTGATCACTGGTGAAAAGGCGAAGATTTTTGCTTTTTTCCAGCAAAGATCGATTCATCTCTCAATCCCCTTCCCCTTCCCTTCAAAACGAGATGGCCTTTTTTGGCGCCTGCACCAAGACAAAGGAGTGACGCGACCAAGTCAAAGACAGACTGTGAACAATGCTGTGAAAATCAGCTACGGGCACTTTTTTGTGCCACTGCAACAAACTAGCAACCAGCGTAGAATAGCAACAGCAGCAGCAGCAGCCAATTAAAATTAATGAATTCGCCAAATTCAAGCGTGGAGAAGAAGGTTGTAAACACGCTGACACTGTAATAGAGAAGTGGAGAAAAATTCTTCACCGAAAAGAAACGGCGGTAGCACACTGCTTCAATCAATACATCTTGACGGTTCTAGCCAGTTAACTGAGCTAATGAAAAGCAAAAGCAAAGAGAAGTGCGGCAGTAAAAGAAATAAAATAAAAGACGGCCAACGCATATATTTACAATAGTAAAGAGTACGAAGAGAGAGAGCAGAGAGAAGAGCGATGATGAAGAGATGAGAGAGAGAGAGAGAGAGAGAGAGAGACGAGAGCATTAGCAACTTCGAGTGGGCGAAGAGTGGAGAGAGAGAGAGATGTGTTCAAAAGGAGAAGTTGCCGGTGGTAGTGTTAAAAAGGAAGGCGCATCATCCTCGGCTTCAACAACAACTTCAGAAGCGCCATAAAAGATGCCTTACCTTGATCAAGACACCATCACCTTTGGAAGGTGCGGGTAATGCTGCAAGGAAGGAAGGTAGGAAATAGGTTAGAAGCAGTAGCCGGACCTTTACCTCGTTCGCCGGCTCACCGTCTAGACAACAGCTGTGACAACAATGTCCTGTGCCCTGATTAATTAGCGCTGGCCAATTACTGAATCATTGGACAAGATCTAATGGCAGCAGCAGCCAATTTTGAGTAGGCTGATGCGCCAAATGAAGACAAATACCGAAGCAGCTAAAAAGGTCTAAATCTTAAGGTGCCGGAAGAAAGGTACAAAAGTACAATAAAAAGGAGAAGTTAAGGGGAGCCATTTTTGAGGGAAAGTGGGCTTCCCTGCGCAATACATTTGTACATCAAAATGGTCATTTTTTCGGTACACATTTCTCAGCAACCACACATCGGATTAAGATACTGTAAAAAGCAAAATGTAGATAAAAATGTAATCTTTATTTTAGTCGATCGCAAAATAGGTTGAACAATATTATTTTTTGTGATTATCAAGTTTTCAAGTAACAATGCATTTGTCACTTTTAAAATCATACAAGAAAATTTTTTAAATTTTTTTGCAATCGACTAAAATAAAGATTACATTCTTGCCTTCATTTTGCTTTTTACAGCATCTTAATCCAATAAGAGGTTGCTGAGAAATGTGTACCGAAAAAATGACAATTCTTGAATCATTCAGCGAGATGTTTACATGGATGTTTTAGGGCACAAAAGGGCCATTCATGCAATAGTACGTCCTGAGAATTTCATGTTGTTGGCAAACCTGTGGTTGGTTGTGGCTGTGCTAGCGGCTGCACTCTCAGGGCAGCTTAGAGTCACTCATACACACTGTGATTTTTTCACGCTGACGATTTTTTGTGTGAACGCAGGGAAGCCCACTTTCCCTCAAAAATGGCTCCCCTTAAGCAAAAGAGGAATTTCTCATCAGCATTTGCTTGCTCCCTTTGGCAAACAAACAAACAACCTTAGAGCGGCAAGTTTAAAGCCGGCCACTAGAACAAGGTGACAGCTTGCTCGCTGCTTGCTGCCTCCTCCTAATCAACAGCCAGCCATCACAGAACATTCTGGACAGAGTGTAGAGTGCAAACACTAAAACACAGACTAAAGCAGCACATAACAAAGAAGAGATCGGCTGCAATCATAGCAGTTTGCAGCGAGCAAGTCCTGCAAACAAATCGTAAAAAAGTTGACTATACAACACACTGCCGGTAATAAACCGACAGTGTGTTCGTCTGGGCAGTGAGAAAGATAGGCAAACAAAGGCAGAGAGACAGAGAAACACAGCCGCCTAACAGGCGCTAATCAGTCGCCTGGAATCGCCTGGGCTAAGAACAGGCTGAGCTGGGCTGTTAGACAGCCCCTCAAAACTAGGCCCCAATTTAGGCAGCAGTGCAGCACATGTTGTCCCCAGCACCGACTAACCGTAAAACAATAAAACAACACTTTGTACCAACATGGCGGCAAGGCCAAACGCGTCTCCATAGTACGGTGACAGTAAAGTTAGCGTGCAGTGCAATGATGACCCAGCGTTCTCAAAGCATTTGGAGAACGTGCTAATTGACACACGAGCGAGAGAAAGAATGGTCCTGTCTGTCTGTTGGACATAAAATTTTGGCTCACGCAGGACATCAAGAAGGTGTTGCCAGTGTGGCCCAAGCGGAACAGAGAACACACACCGAACGTGCCCCAGGTGGCTGATGCTAATGAGGCACTATCGTTAGGAGAAAAGCAGTGAGGGAGTGAGTGTCCGACGAAGGCGTAAACAAAAACACAAGAATTTGTAAAGTCGTTGGTATGCTCAGGACAATGGAACCCATGCTCCAAACATGAAAACAAAGTTGCTCAATTACCACCCAGCTGCCAGAAAATTCGTCATCATTCCTTTTCCCGGGGATAGTGGGCAGTTTCCAAGTCTTGAAGAGTCGACCAGAAACATCGATCCATTCTTGTTGAAAAAGACTTGAAGAGATGAAAAACAAAAGAACAGGGGTGGCACGTGCTCTGATCACGTGCCAAACAATGCGCTTCCCGTGAGCGCCCCCGTGAAACTTCGCACTTCTCGTTTTCAAAATTTCACGGCGAAATCTTGCCAACTTCACGCATTTGGAAGAAATCTTTTGACTTTCAGGCACACTTAAACTTGTTGGAAGTGCCTGTCACTGTTATTAAACTAATGCACCTTTTCTGCCACAACTTTCTCTTCTTCTTCTTATCCAGTAGCGGCAGATTTATCGCCTGGAGAAACAAAAACGGCAGAAGTGCTTTGCAAAGGCAAACACGCAAGCTCGGGATTGACTTTTCCTTTCTTCTTCTTCAACTCTAATTGAGACATTGTGGTGAACCAACTTTTGTATTTTAAAGTCGAAACAACCAACAAAAGCAGCGTTTGCACAAACAGACTTTACTTGTGTGTGCTGTAAATAATTCAACGCAAAAAAAGAAAAGAAGGCTAGACAGATACGCAAACACTGAATCATCGAGAAAAAATCTGGAACTTTTTAAAAACTGCTGCTGCTGCTGCTACCAAAAGAATTTAGTGCAAAGTGAAGAAAAGCAGCAAAAAGAAAGGAAAAACTGAAAATCTAGGTTAATGGACACGGCGGAAGAGGTTCTGGAGGAGGAAAAAAAGAAAAGGAACTTAAATTGTTTTAGCTGCTGAGAACAAAACTTTAAAGTTTAAACAACCAAATTATTGATGTGTGTGTTTGCTTTCTGAGATTCAACTTTGCAGGCACACTGCTGCTACTGTTGAAACTTTGTAAAATGTGATCTTTATTTTCAAACAGAGAGGAAAAAACAAAAAAAAACAAACACCACTTTAAAATTTAAACAAACGCAAAGTGAAATCGGAAAAACCGTTCACTAAAGCTAAACATTTAAAAGGAAAAAGAGGGCGGCAGTGCAACCAAAAACAACCAAAATAAAATCCATCAGCGATCATAAAGAGATAAATCAGCAGGCAATGGCAAAGAGTCCTGGAAATTAGATTACGATGATATGATAGGCCAAAGTTGTTGTGGGCCCCAAGAGCCTGCAGAGAACGAGAGCGAGAGAAAGAGTGGACAGACGATGGGCAGAAATGATTTATAAAATACAGCAGCAGCAGCAGCAGCAGCAGCAGCTAACGTCGTCATCCTTGGCCAGCTCCGAAAACAACTCCGATGACACAAATGGCTGGCAAAAAGAAGAAAAAGAAAAAATATAAATTGCTCCATAAATTTAATAGCTTTAAATGAAATTAAAAATTCAGCAGTGTTTCAACGGCAAAAAAAAGTTGGCAAAAAAAAGACTGAACCCAAAGGATCAAGAAGAAAAGGGGAAGGGGGGGAAGAGACTGCGGTTTGCCTGGGCAGTGCTCGCCACACTCTCTAAATGGGCCATATTTTTTAATGCAAACACCACACACCAGCCATATTATTTATGGCTTATTTAAATATGAGCAGACACACAATAGAAGGAATCCTGGTGGAAGGAATCCCCTTGGTGGAGGGAAAGAGAGACCAGAAAACGATGGTGGTGGTGGTGGTGGTGGTGACAAAGGGGCTGAGTCGCACATTTAAATATGAGCCAAATTAGAGGAGGAGGCTGTCTGAGGAGTGAGATCGGGAGGCAAAAACAACCAGTTTCAAAAAGGCGTCTCAAGACAATAGCAACCGAAGATGATGAAGAAGATGATGAAGAAAAAGAGAGGAGACACTATTAGCAGGCGCTGCTGCTGCTCTCTGTTGCTGCTGATCAATTGCCCAAAGTTTTGGAACGCCAAAAAGTGGAGGGAAAAAATGTTCAGTAATCGAATACGTGCACAACAGCAGCAGCAGCAGTGGCACAATATGCTGCATATCGTTATTAGCCGCTTTTTTGTTCAACTAAACTCAAAACAAATCGATTCGAGGAATTGCAAAAACAAACTTTGCTGTTAGTGCCGTTGCTGCTGTTGCTTCTGCCTCGACTGCTAATTTATATCGCCATTTTGTACTGCTACTAGTTTTGATGATGAAAGTTTTTGCAACTAACATAATTTAGAGGCAAAAGAGGAAGGGAGGGGAGCAGGAAAAAAACACAGCGACTAGAACATTCACCTTAGGAAGAAGAGAAAAATAAGTCGAAACAAAAGTAAAAAGAAACTATGCGGCGCAGCAGCAGCAGCCCCATAAATAAGCTGTGCATCTGGACGGTGTGTGTGTGTACTTTGTAAATTAAGCAATGAAAACAGGCAGCAAGGACGAGTAGCAATTTGAATATACCGATTAATATCGGGTGATTACTAAAAAGCTTTCCTCTCTTCTCCCCTCTTCATCATCAGCAGATGATTACGCTGATGATGATGATGACGATAGTGGTGGTGCATAGAGCCCGGCGATTAAGCCTGTCTTCAGCAGAAAAACACAGTAGTAGTCTGGTTTTGGTGGTCCAGTAATAAATGTCCATTTACTTGATCACACCAGAGCAGTTGCCAGAAAAAAAGGAAAGAATTTTCTCAAGTGAGATTCCTTGTGCACCCCTCCTGTGGCGCAGCATACACTGCCTTTAAAAGTGCGCAATAAATAAATGAATGAATTTGTAGAATCATCACCATCATTTACATAAAGTTGTACCTATTTTTTGTTGCCCATTTTTCCGGATGATGGCAAACAGAAGCTAGTGCTGTGCACCAGCAGCAGAAGAATCCAAACCAAAAGTGGCAGGGGTAAATTATATCGCACTTTTTGAGACTAAATAAACAGACACTCAAGATAGATCACCATCACCACAGCAGCCACCACCAACGGTTATTATTAATTGCCGAAAATTGAGATTTTCTGGTCTCTTCTTTCCTCTTCTTCTGTTCCTAATTTTGTAGTCCGACTAAAGTTAATCTAACTGTCCAAATTCTCTGCTCTCCTTCTCTCTCTATTTTTCGATTGAGTAGACACTGAGAGGTGCAAATTGTCGCCTGAAAGATACCAACCAATCGATTCATCATCTCATCGAAAGGAGGGCGATAATTTATTCGAGATGAGGGGAAAAAAATATTTACTCTGGATGCTACCAAGTTAGGTTTGCAGAAAAGGGGGACCAACAAATTGGCTGCTGATGCTGGTAACCGACTTCCAAAGAGAAATAGAAGAAAATGGCAAAAACTGATCATGGAAAAGAGAACGAAAAGAGAAATTAGTCCGTCGGTATTGCAAGCATTATTATTAAGAGCATTTTGAAGATAGATTTGCAGGGAAAGAAAGGAAGAAAGAAAGAATTCATTAGCGTCCTTTCTATCCGGCCATTGTGTACGGGCCTTTCTGAACAGGGAAAAATTATGAAAACAAAACCAAAAAAGGGGAAAAAGATTGAAAAAAGATTGCTCAAATTACGGTCGATTTGCGTACAGCGACGAGGAGGAGAGAAGAACAAAAGGGTTGAGGATTTCAAAAGAAAAAGACAATGTAACCGCTTAGCAAGCGCTTGTTCATTGTGCCCACTTTTTCCTTGCACCGTACATCTGCTGTACAAGGCAACAATGTACAAAAGCACATCGCCAAATATGAATTCTCTGCTCTTTCTGGTTGTCCTCGTCACCCGAACAACACACACTCTACCCGAAACCGGAAAGTGGTCCTTTCCTTTTCACAGTGTCCCGGTGACCTAGCTCAAAGCACAAAGGAGACACTGCAACAAAGCACGAACACATGAACAAACACACTGTCACAATTTTTGTGAAACCTTTTCCAACTTTGAAGAGGAGAAAGAGACAGCAGCAAAAGTAGAACAATCAAAAGAAGTGGTGGAATCTCTTCTCCAATTTAAATTTAAATTCTAGTCTTTTTTTCCCCTACTCAAACAAATTACAGCAGCAGCTGGACGGGTGCACATCATTGTCTTCCTTTCTTTTTCTTGTTTACTTTTTCCCCTTTTAGTTTGTCATTACAACTGTTTCTGCTGCTTCTGCTGTTTGTTTGCTTGTTGTTTTGCCTCTTCATTTCTTCATTTCACTCACTCATTATCGTAATGAGTCATTAGAAAGGAAGAGAGAGAGAGGGGCAAATGTCTGAAGGGTCTGAAGGAAAACGAAAAGAATTGGCCCAATTGGAATTGGCAGAGAAGGTAATGAGAAGTGGTGGAAGAAAACAACATGAAGGTACTTTTTGGTGCCTGGTGGTAATAAGAAAGAAAATTGCAAAAGAGAGAGAGAGAGGAATGAAAGGAACCAATTTCCGCCTTTGTTACTGCGGGTGCCTCAAAACCGGACAAATTGTTGTTTGTAGCCCGAGACCAAAGCAGTTCCAATTTTTGGTTTTCAAGCAAACAGAAACATTTTTTCCCTTTTCCTTTCATTCTAATCACCACCACCACCACCAAAAAATAAAGATAGAAACTGTTTGTACAAAAGAGAAGAAAAACATTGGCTGAAATACTCTCTTTCTTTGCCTTATTCCGTGCATCTTTCTTCCCGTAAGAGGGAATGAATGAAATTGAGCAGAAGCAAAATGGGGGAATATTTTCTCTCTCCCTCGGCTCTGAAAAGGAAATGAGATTTCGCCGTCAAAATGAGTATGACAAATAGAGCGGGAAAAGAGGGTGACTCAGGTAAGTCCGTTAGCCAAAGAAGGTGACAAAATACCCAAAGGAAGAAAGGAGAAGGAGGACAAACACATCGAGAGGTAAACAAGGCAGAAAATTTCATTTTCTCCATCACCACCACTGTCACCACCGCAGTCACCACCGCTTCAGGCTTAGGAATTGGCGTCTTTGCTGTTGGTGTGTGTTTTTTTGCCTCGTTGCCTGACCCATTGAGCGGGAAAAGAGTTTGCGGGAATAGAAATGTTTAAACGCGGCAAAGGAGGAAAGTATAAAATTGAAATGGCTTTGGAATAGCTCAAGAAGTAACAGCCAAAAATGAAAAGGAGAGATACAGAGTTGGGCGGAAGTGTGCAGGCAGGCAGGCAAATTGTTTGTCTGCAAAGGAGCTGGAATAGTTGAAAGAAGATCCTGGTTGCAAGTTAAGAAGCAGAAGAAAAGTGCAAAAGTCTGTTTGTGAGTTGATAAAGAAGAAGAGAAGAGCCCTTTTTGCTCTTCTTTCAGTAGAGAGCACAACGGCGACAAACAGACAGTAGTGAAGACGGTAAAAGTAGAAGTAAGAAAAGTGAAACTGGAATTTAAATATTAAAAAGCAAAGTGTGCAAAGTCCCGTTTTTCAACTGCGGCGGCGGCATGCTCTCTTTTTTCACAGCTGCTAAATTGATATTTAAATGGTAGAGTGAGGAAAAAAAAGTCAGTGGTACTGATGATATAAAAAGATAAAGTTGAAAAAATGAAAAGTTGCGTTTAGAGTTTCACAGTTCAGTCAGAAAGAAATTCGTTTTTCTGAATCGATGCAAAAGAGTGCGAGAAACGTAAACGCTCAAAACCCGGAGCTAAAATGCGGCCTAAAATCAGGCAAAAGGAAGAAAAATGGAGCATCACTTTAGAGTGAACATTTAGTGGTCAACTTTATTCAGACATACAAATAAAAATAGAGTTTGCAAAAATGAACAAAACTTCCCTTATCACTTTGTCAGACTTTGTACTTGTCAGCTTCACCTGTCCATCGTCAGCAAAGTTAGCAGCATAGTAAGCACAGTTTGACCTTCCCTTAAAGTTACATCACTTGTTGCTTTGTTTTAGCAAAGGGAGTGGCCATCAGTGTGATGCACTGTTCACTTGATCATCAGTGCCTTCCACTTTGGAGGGCTACCGTCTTCGGCACCTTAATTCGCCAGTTACAGTTGAGGCAATGGTAGGTGTGAAAACCAAAGATGAATTTGCTCACACTTGGAAAAACCTTCGGAAGGCGCAGTTGATCAAGCTGAGCGTGCTGAAAGGGTTCTTGAAATAAAGTTGAAGACAGTGCTGAACAGCAGGCAGAACTGGGAGGTTAGTGGAGTTGTAACCGACATCACTTTGCTTAAAGATCACCACTTGGAGGCGAATGAGTTGTGGCAGTTTGGCCAGCTGGGTGAACAGACTTTCCATTGACAGTTTGGGACTCAATACCGCCAAAAGAATTTTCAGGTTGGTAAAGGCACTGGTGAAATGCTCCAAATCAGCGACATTCTTAATGGTTGTCGCAGCATCGTAAAAATGGGCAGCAGCTTTAGCCGGAATTGAGGACAAGAACTGCGGTCCCACTAGGTTTGTACAATAGTAGATCTGCATCAGGTTAGGCTTGGTTCGTGCTAGCAAGCTGGGCACCCAGTGGAGAGCAAGACCACTTGAAGATTTTTTTGAAACAAAAAACAATTTGTCAAGAGAAGTGCGCAGAAGAAGAGGCAAATCAAAAGGCGGAACTTCCAAGCATTCACCAAAGTCGTAGAATGAAAATTGCTGCAGTTTGTTCAGTGAACTGATGCTCCATATCAACTGCGGAAAAATCGCTTGAAAGGTGAAGTTCTTCACATTCCAAACGAGATGAAGAGTGGTGAGCGTGTTGAGGTAGGCCGAGATGAGTCGGGGAAGGACGAGGAGAAAATTGACATCCTCAGTTGGGTCATCGATAACGACCACCAAAGTTTGAAGGCGAGGAAAAGTGGTGATCAGAAAGGTGGTCAACTCCTCGGACAGCTGAGCAGTAGTCAACGAGTGTAAGGTATTGACGGCTTTGATTTGAAAGTAATATTCAATTTCTTTGTCAATCTTTTCACGACGATTTCCACTACCAATCTGAAGAATGAGCTCCTTTTGCGTCCCACAGAGGTCCTCCACCGTCTTCGTCCACTGAGTGCACACCTGGCGGAAATTTATAAGCCGCTCCTTCAGTGGAACCTGCTCGATGATACTTCGAAGAGAGTCCGGCTTAATGTCGATCATCATTTTCATCCTCTTGTTCATCTTCAAGCCTGGAATTTGCAGGGAAACCTTTGAGGTGATGTATTAGAGACGTGTCCCTCCTTACTGGTGAGCCATCAGCAAACAGTTGCTAAGCTCACTACTAACTAGCATTGAATGATTTGGAATTGCTATGCAGTCGCTTTTAAAGTGTTGGGTAAGTTCTAAAAATTGCGGTATTTCAGCAGTAAGAGGTAACAGAAAAAGCCGATAAAAAATGCAAAAGAGAGAAAAATGAAGCATTATTTTAGAGTGAACATTTAATTTATCCATAAGAGCAAATGAAGTTAATGAAAATGAACAAAACTTTCCTCATCACTTTGTCAGACTTTGTACTTGGTCAGCTTCACCTGTCCATCGTCAGCAAAGTTAGCAGCATAGTGAAGCACAGTTTGACGCTTCACCTTAAAAATTACACTCACTGTTGGCTTTGTTTTAGCAAAGGGAGTGGCCATCAGTGTGATGCACTGGTTCACTTGATCATCAGTGCCTTCTACTTTGGAAGGGCTACCGTCTTCGGGCCCCATAATTCGCCAGTTACAGTTGAGGCAATGGTAGGTGTGAAAACGCAGATGGAGTTTCTCCACACTTGGAAAAACCTTCGGAAGGCGCAGTTGATCAAGGTGAGCGTGCTGAAAGGGTTCGTTGAAATAAAAATGAAGAACCAGATGCTGAACAGCAGGCAAAACTGGGAGGTTAGTGGAGTTGTAACTGATCTCACTTTGATTAAAGGTCACTTGGAGGCGAATGAGTTGTGGCAGTTTGGCCAGCTGGGTGAACAGACTTCCCGGTGACACGAAGGGACTCAACCCCACCGAAAGAGTAGTCAGGTTGGTAAAGGCACTGGTAAAGTGCTCCAAATCAGCGGCAATTTCTATGGATGTCAAAACACTGTAAAAGTGGGGAGCAACATCAGCCGGAATTGAGGACAAAAACTGCGGCCCAACTCCGCTAGTAAAATAAAAGATCTTCATCAGGTTTGGTTTGGTTCGCTCTAGCAAGCTGGGCACCCAGTGGATGGCCAGACCACTTGAAGATTTTTCTGATACAAAACTCAGTTTGTCAAGGGAAGTGCGCAGAAGAAGAGGCAAATCAAAAGGCGGAACTTTCAAGCACTTAGCAAAGTCGTAGAATAAAAATTGTTGCAGTTTGTGCAGTGAGCTGATGTTCGATATGAGCAGTGGAAAAATGGCCTGAAAGATGACGTTCTTCACATTCCAAACGAGCTGAAGTGTGGTGAGCGTGTCGAGGTAGGCTGAGATGAGTCGGGGAAGGTAGAGGAGAAAACTGACATCCTCAGTTGGGTCATCGACAACGACCACCAAAGTTTGCAGGCGAGGAAAGGTGGTGCTCAGAAAGGTGGTCAACTCCTCGGACAGGTGGGCAGTAGTCAATGAGTGTAAGGGATTGACGGCTTGGATTCGAAAGTAATATTTAGTTTTCTTGTAAATCTCTTCACGACGATTTCCACTACCAATCTGAAGAATGAGCTTCTTTTGCGTCGCACAGAGGTCCTCCACCGTCTTCGTCCACTCAGTGCACACCTGGCGCAGAGTTAGAAGCCGCTCCTTCAGTGGAACCTGCTCGATGAGACTTCGAAGAGAGTCAGGCTTGATGTCGATCATCATTTTCATCCTCTTGTTCATCTTCAAGCCTGAAATTTGCAGGGAAACCTTTGAGGCGATGTTTTAGAGACGTTTCCCTCCTTTCTAGTGAGTCATCAGCTAACAGTTGTCAAGCTCACTACTAACTAACATTGAATGATTTGGAATTGATAATGCAGTCGGTTTTAAAGTGTTGTGTAAGTTCTAAAAATTGCGGTATTTCAGCAGTAAGAGGTAACAGAAAAAGCAGAAGAAAAGTGCAAAAGGGAAAAAAGTGGAGCATCACTTTAGAGTAAACATTTAGTGGACAACTTTATTCAGTCATAAAAATAGAGTTTGCAAAAATGAACAAAACTTCCTTCATCACTTTGTCAGACTTCGTACTTTGTCAGCATCATCAGTTTTTCGTCAGCAAAGTTAGCAGCATAGTGAAGCACAATTTGACTCTGAACCATGAAAGTTATATGCATTGTTGGCGTTGTTTCAGCAAAGGGAGTGGCCATCAGCATCATGCACTGGGTCACTTGATCATCAGTGCCTTCCACTTTGGGAGGGCTACCGTCTTCGGACACCTTAATTTGCCAGTTACAGTTGAGGCAACGGTCAGTATTAAAGGACAAAAAAAATTTCTTCACACTTGGAAAAACCTCCGGAAGGCGCAGTTGATCAAACTGAGCATGCTGAAAGGGTTCGTCCAGATTAAGTTGAAAGACCAGTTGTTGAACAGCAGGCAGAACTGGGAGGTTAGTGGAGTTGTAACCGACATCATTTGGCACAGTGGCCATTTGGAGGCAAATGAGTTGTGGCAGTTTGGCCAGCTGGGTGAACAGACTCTCCACTGACAGTAAGGGACTCAATCCCAACGAAAGAGTTTTCAGGTTGGTAAAGGCACTGGTGAGGTGTTTCAAATCAGCGGCATTATGTATAAATGTCAACGCATCGTAAAAATGGGCAGCAGCTTTAGCCGGAATTGAGGGCAAAAAATGCGGTCCCTCTAGGCTTGTACGATAGAAGATCTGCATCAGGTTTGGCTTGGTTCGTTCTAGCAAACTGGGCACCCAGTGGAGGGCAAGATCATTAGAAGATTTTGCTGATATAAAACTCAGTTTGTCAAGGGAAGTGCGCAGAAGAAGAGGCAAATCAAAAGGCGGAACTTCCAAGCACTTAGCAAAGTCGTAGAATAAAAATTGTTGCAGTTTGTGCAGTGAACTGATGCTCGATATGAGCAGTGGAAAAATGGCCTGAAAGTGACGTTTTTCACATTCCAAACGAGCCGCAGAGTAGTGAGCGTGTTGAGGTAGGCTGAGATGAGTCGCGAAAGGTAGAGGAGAAAATTGACATCCTCAGTTGGGTCATCGACAATGACCTCCAAAGTTTGAAGGCGAGGAAAGGTGGTGCTCAGAAAGGCGGTCAACTCCTCGGACAGTTGGGCAGTAGTCAATGTGTAGAAAGGGTTGACAGATTTAATCAGGCCGTTATAATCACTATTTCTCACAATCTGCCACTGATTTCCACTTCCAATCTGAAGAATGAGCTCCTTTTCCATTGCACAACGTCCTCCACCGTCTTTGTCCACTGAGTGGACACCTGGCGCAAATTCAGAAGCCGCTTCTCAAGTGGAACCTGCTCGATAAGACTTCGAAGAGAGTCCTCCTTGATGTCATCATCATCTTCATCTTCTTGTTCATCTTCTTGCCTGGGAAATCTGTGAGGCGATGTTATAGTACCGCGCGAGTCGTCAGTTAGCAAACAAAAAAAGTCTCGCCAAAACAAAAACAAACTGTCTGAGGACAACTCAAAATCAGTCTGTGATCCACAGACTCTGTGGACTCAAAAATTGAGTCGTTTTTAAAACCGCCACCTGGCGATGAGCTGCACAAGCAAGTGGAGCATTTGAAAAGCCGCAAAAAATAGCCGCGTTTTAGCAGAAAGGGTAGGTGCCAAGCAAAAATTCTTTCTTCACTTCCCTCAGTTTCTCTCTCTCTCTCTCTCTCTCTCTCTCTCTCTCTCTCTCTCTCTCTCCTCAAAAACTGATTCACTCAAGGGTGAATCAGCCAAATGCAGTCAATTTTTCTACTCTTTCTTTCAGGAAAGAACAATTCTGCTATTCCATTCGTCTCCTCATTCTTTGAGCACTAGTAATAATAATTCAGTCATTCTGCCCCGAAAAACAGTACATGAACACACCAACTTTACTACAGCAGCAGCAGCAGCAATTAGTGGCACATGCACACACACACATTTGCACAGTTGCACTTGCACTCTATTGTGCTCAGCAAACGAACAACACGTACTCGGAGGAGGGGGGAACACTCGCTCACACAAATTAAAATGTCACCCAGTGCAAACCCGAGACATCGAGAGAAAGAGAAAAATATCATCGAGGCGGATGGCGAACACACATGCTAAAGCATACCAGAAAAGAGAGAGAGGGGAAAAAGAGAGGGTGATGGGCTCAATTGGTGCAGCAGTAGCAGCAGCATCAGTCCCTTCTGCTTCTGCTTCTGAGCCCAAATATTTACATAAATTCTTTGCCGTCAGTGAACTACGCCAACTGAAAGGACAGAGGCGGCAGCAGCTCGGGCCCCTCTTTTTCATTCAGTCAACAACATTTACCGATCATGATCAGTAGTAGATGCAGTTGTCAAACAGCAGACAGTGTGTGTGTGTGTGTTGCACAACATTTAGACATCTACTTTGGTCCCCATATGGTTCTAGAGAGGCAAACCAGACGAGGCTTAAAACTACCGCCGCCGCCGCCGCCACCACCCGAGGTCATAGTCTGGGTAAAATTCTTGGCTTCAACTTTGGTCTCCGGTCCGCCGAAAAAACCTCGTCGACAATTCATTAATCTCACTGCTTCTGAGACAGCAACATTCTTGCTTTGTTAGTAATTTGTACTTTCCATTCTCCTTTTCCCTCATTCTAACCTCATTCTTCGCAAGACCGAAACAGATGCTGAATTCTCTCCACTGACCGCCACCACTGTCACCATCATCATCTAATCCACTGCTCAAAAATCCGTGCAAATTAAATTAGAACCGCTAGCCCACCGAACATTTGGGTTTTAGCAGGCACTGGCTGCAGCTGTGGGTGAGCACTATTGACATTGCCAGCATCAGCAGCAGCAGCAGCCAAAACTCTGACAGTCGTTGACAATCGTTGGCCAAAAACAGCAGAAACAGCAGCAGCCTCTCCTAATTGCTCGCCCATTGTCTGGTGGCAATGGTGGTTAGCTAACATGTCCGTCACTGAATGCTGCAGACAGTCACAGTCAGTGTGTCTTTTGGCAGTGTAAAACGCTGTTTAATTTGTCTGTTTGAAGGCAGCAGCAGCAGCAATGAAGTCCTCAAGAGCCTGATGTGGGCAACAGCAGTGGGCAAATCGATCGACCGAAAAGAGGGTCGGAAAGAGAAGGGAAGGGAAGAGAAGGACAATGGTCCCCGGTGGTCAAACAGTCAGTCAGTCTGAGAGAAGACCAAAGCAAATAGAAGTGAGACCGTATAAAGCAGTAAATTGAGGGCTGAGCACACACACTAAACACTGCTCGTGTGAGGCCTGCCACGAGTTCTTTTTCTCCCTTTTTTTTCGGGAGCCTCCAATTGAGCCGATGGACGTCTGCCTGAAGGTGCCCTCCTCCTGATGATGATGATGACGACGATGATTGTGTCTCCTCTGTCTCCTCTGTTTTTATGGAGCCATCATTAACGGTCAGCGTCACGGTTCACCAAGTTCACCAAGGGAAGACCAGGACGAAGGACACACTGGCTGGTCAATGTCTGGTGCGTCTGGACAAGCTGAGATTTTATGAATTTCGCCCAGCACCAACAGAAAAATGTATGGACAGCAAATGAAATGAAGAAAAAAGAGAAGAATAAAAATGGCAATCTGATTGAGAGTGCACTCACTGAGTGAACATTTACTGGTGGTCAGAAGAAGAAGGAAAGGCACTACTGTTGCTGCTGCTGCTGCTGCTGCTAAAACAGCAGAGCAAGTCCAAAATTACGTAAATTCAATTTAAGCGTAAGCGAACGGAAACTCTCTCAGTTCGCAGCAAAGCAGGCAGTGCACGAGTGTGAAACGAAGCATGGATTATGTGGCACTGCACTGAAAGAATATTATTTGCTGGTAATAAGATTTGCTGCACCCTAAAAACGAGAGGGGAAAGAAGAAGAGGCCAGAATATTATTACTACTACTACGTCGACTGGCTACTACCACTCAGACACACTGTGCTCTGTGTGCCTTTCAAGTTCACTTGACTCATTAGGAAGAATGAGAAGGAAAGAAAACGGGCAAACGGGAAATAAAATGCGTCGCAGCCTTAGCAGCCTCGTTGACAGCATCAGCAGCAGCAGGAGAAGGAGCATCGCCTGACAGGCTCAATGTGGCAGACATCGATCGAGTTGACAACCAAGCAGACAGACAGACACAGACAGACACAGACAGACAGTTTGTTTGACCTAAGATCTGATGGACAAGTGCAGCCAGGCAGGCAGTGCTAGGCAGTCTTCACCAGGGCAACCAAAACGAGAGAGAGAATCCAAAAGAGAAGAGGAGAACTTGATCAAACGGACCAAAGAGCAGCAGCAACAGCAGCACTCACACTTGTCATTGCAAATTAGCACCAGGCAGGGAAATGAACGAGGACGGAATGGCAACAGCAGCAGCAGCCAATTCTATTCAGCCTCGTCGATTGAGCTGTCGAAAACTGTGAAACACTTCACTTCACACACTGCCACCCTCACCCTCACCACCAGCCACACCCACACTTGAGCACTTGCTCTTGAAAGAAAAGTCACGAGTCTGCACAGCTCAATTGGAGAGCAGAGACAATTCACCAGCACCACCACCACCGCCACCGACTCCACCGGAAAATTAATCGACCAGCCGACCAGCTAAAAGTGAAGGAGGAGGGTAAAAAAGAGAGGGACATCTAAATCGCAAAGACAAACACAAGCACACAGTAGTCGCTTGCTCCACTTGGGCATTACGAGCTTTGGGTCTATTCAGTGTTTGGGCTTTTGTGTCGGTGTGTGTGTCGAATGAGTCAACACAAAGATCGAGGAGGGAAAAAACTGGCAATTTGGTTTAGCTTTGAACAGACTGTTTCTGCTGCTGCTGTCGTTGCTGTAAACACGTCTGCTCAACTTCTCACCACTCTGCTGGAACAGCAAACCTAGCAAGTAGGCAGCAAAAGTCCTTACATATTTTTCATTAATCACCAGCGGAAAAAAAGTGAAAGAACAGCACCGGCACTGGCAGCCCAACACACTCGAGCACGTACTCGCCCGCCAATCGATTTATTACGATTAATTTGCCCCGACGATGACAAGTGGGAGGGAGGGAGGGAAAAGTGGAAAGTGTGTATGAAAACACTGATTCAGGATGAAAAAAGACGTGAACAGCTTTTTATTAGACACTGTGTGGCAGTACCAAGAGAGTGAAAACACACCAGAGCATAAGCTCGAACAAATTTTGAACAGCTTTCTTTCTGTTTTTTCTTTTTCAAAAAGAGTAAAGTGAACGACGACATGATACGATATCATCACCGTCAACGAGATTAAAGTTCAGCCTTTTTGAGGAGCAGAATTAACAGCAACCCTAATGTCATTGTGAGGATCATGTCCACTAAAGAATGACAGAAGAAGACTTGAGTGAGTCACTGCTCAGAAGATGTGAGCTCACTTTTCTTTTCTCAAATGTACGGCAGCAAAGTTTCCCTCTCTTCAAAGACTTACACAATAGAGCCCTCATTTAGTTGAATAGGCAACTTTTCAAAGAAATCTCCCCACCTCAACTCAGTTCGGAGAGTTACAGCAGTGGCACTCTGGCACTCTTACTCTCTTTCTCCTTTCTTTCAGTAGTCACGAACTTATCGTCTCAACACCGACAACAACACCGGATGGTAATCTCATTCAGAGTGAGATTCAGTCTGCAACAGCAGCAGCAGCAGCGGCAGCAGAAGTTGCGGCTCTCATTCATTAGATTTAGAGAGACTTTGAGCAGCTGATGCCGCAGCAGCAGCAGCAAACACTGGTCACTACAGTCAAAGAAATTGACTTGTTCTCAGAATTCTCTTTCAGCACTGCTTTGCAGAATGGCACAAAATTAGACGCTACGACAAATTATCATATGATTAAGTGGAAGTGCGAGTGCGAGTGCGAGTGCAAGTCCAATTCGCTCGACCGACTGATTGTACCGGAGCTGATGGCCACCAATGGCCAGCGATGCCTGATAAGACCCGACACACGCGTGCGAAGCCTGTGACGAGTGTCAAGTGTGTTGAGAATCAGAAAAGGGAAAGAAAAGTAAAAGAATTCAAATGAAGAGAGAGAGAGTTGGCTGGCTGGCGGCTGATGTTTGTGCAGAGGGAGAGAGAACACTACATTGGATTTGGCAGTGGTGCTGTTGGTGGTGTGAGCCCAGCTGTGACGAGAAGCCAACACACACACTTTGGAGTACCAAGTGCTGAGAGTAGATGATGGAACAGATGGCTCAATTAACTGACTAGCACTTGGGCACTGGCAGTGTCAAGTGGATACTGATGCAAGAGCTGCTGCTGCTGCTGCTGCTGCTGCTGCAATCACAGCTGATGCGGCAAATTCAGATTCAGAGAAAAGGAAAAGAAAAAATTCGGAGACCAAGTGCAACAGCCAATTGGACATTATTTGCATCTTACCACTACTACAATTGCAACGGCCAATGTCCAGTGAAACTTCAGAATTAAAATTCTGCTCACCGGTAAACTTACTTTTCTTTGAAAAGGCAGCGCAAAGTTCAGTTCACTTGCACCGAAAAGTCACTTCAGCCAAACTGTCGCTTCTAATAAAAGAAATAATAAAAACCGTCGCCAATAACTTTAATCGACTTTACCTTAGTTCGCACTTTAAAGAATTGCCTAACAATAAAGAAGGGAGTAATATTTCTACACTTTCCTCACCCTCGCATTTATCGCCCTGTCCAAAAATTACCGTCTTAAGTGATCCCCAAAACTTAATTGCCAAAGTGCTAGTGGCGGTGGTGGTGCACAGTGGAAACAGTAGTAGACAATGGCGGCAGCACAACCTTAATGGGCTCTCCCTCATATAACTCCGCTGTCGTCGTCGTCTAGGCGACTCACTGCTACTGCTAATTGACTCGTCATTATCGGGGCCAGTGCACTGCTTTTGGACCAATGCACTGCAGAGACTGCTCAAGTGCTCAAATGCTTCTGCTGGAACCTAGCAGCAAAAACAGAGGACACGTGTCGCGTCCAGTTTCAGTCGTTGGAGAGTCCAAGAGAGTGTTGGAGACTGCTGCTGCAAAAGGACACCAGGGAGAGAAGGGAATAGGGAAAGGAAAGGAAAGCCGGCAAATGGCTAATTGAAGTGCCTGAACTGCCTCACACGAGAGAGCGAGTTAGATTGCTAATGAGCGAATAATCAGGAGAGGAACAGCAGCAGCGGCAGCAAAGTGCACAAAGATAATTTGGAGCCCAGCTCACTCCTCACTTCTGGATCACATCCCATAATGGACCACCAGACCAGACACAAATCGAGTGCTCTACAAACACTGACTGACTTCAGTCGTGCAGCTGTGATTTGAGCCGGTCAGAGAATGAGAGAAAGTATCAAGTTGCCAAGACAAACACTGAAGGAGGAGAAGAAGAAGAAGAGAATGCAAAGGAAACAGATGCAGGAAAGCCAAACTTTCATCAAAGAGAAGAAGAGGAGAAAATCTCAGTCTCCCCTCTTCCCCTCTTCACCACCGCCAATAAGCCTAATCGAATGCTTACTCAAGGGTGTGCAGCAGGCGGCCAGAGCGGACAGAGTAGAATAATAATGAATGCTAATAACATCACAGATAGAAAGAGGAAAGTCAACAGAAGTGGACAAACTCAAAGAAGGTCCCTCGAGAAGGGGAACGAAAGAAATGAAAGCAAATCCCCACTCTTTCAAGATGTACTAGAAAATGATGACCACCCCTTGGCCTCTTTTCTCCCTGGACAAAAACGGCAGATTATCTGTACTTTGCAGACTTATTCGCGGAAAATCATCGTCATCATCAAAAGCAGTAAACAACTTTCCAAACTACTTGATCAAATTATAAAGAAAAAGCAAAAAAAATTAAAGTTTTTAAAAGTGGTAATCGCTTCAAAGTTGAACGACATTTAGGGGGAGGGAGGGGCACGACTTTTAAAAATCAAAATTGACAAATTTTTTTCGTTTTGCAGCAGAAAATGGTGTGAGAAGGGTGCTGCCAACTGATGATCGATGATCACCACCACAAACTCTGCAATGATAATTTTCAGCAACACCACTGCCACCAACAAATTGACCAATTGGCAGCCATCCTAATCGACCATTCGATCAACTGCCACGCGCCCACTACGAACACTTCTAAATTCCACTGCTCCAAATAAAACTTCAAGAAGCGACCAAATAAAAAAGCAAAGAAAATGCTCAGCCTCTGCCCCTCTCTCTCCAATGACCCATCCATCACAGTTGGGGAACATTAGACAACACACCACAAACTAGCAAGAGCAGCAGCAATAGACCACCCCAATCAAATTTTAAGTTTGTCAAATAGCAAGAAAAAACCTGTCCTTGATATGAAAAAGTATGAAAAGAAAAAGAAACAGGGGGTAAGTCTGGCAAGCCAGGACTACAGCGAGCCTTTTTTTGCGTGCACTTCTAGGACTTTGCGGATTTTAATTGTGCATCAATAGGAACTTGCAATTACTGTCGACGAAAACTGACAAAGGTCAAGTCACACCAAACCTAGCCACGTTTAGCCGTGCAACGCTAGGACTTAAAAAACTTCTTTATCGCGAATCTCTGATGTGTCTTGACCACTGTTAACTTCCGTCTCCTCGGGCCCTGCTCGCTTCGCTCGCAGGACCCTCGTCGACGGAAGTTAACAGTGGTCAAGACACATCAGACCTCGCGAAGTGTAGGAGTGCACCGCTAACAAACATTGATCTTTTCACCAGCGGCTCACCCGACATCGCTTGTACACTTTAAACTTCCGCCGCCTCGGGCCCCGCTCGCTTCGCTCGCGGGACCCGAGGCAGCGGAAGTTTAAAGTGTACAAGTGGTGCCAGACCTCGCCGCCTTGTGCTGTGCACCGCTAGGTTTTCGAAAATACTCTACTGTCGACGGAAATTGACAGAGGTTAAGTCACGTCAAACCTAGCCAGGTTTAGCCGTGCAACGCTAGGACTTAAAAAACTACTTTATCGCGAATCTCTGATGTGACTTGACCACTGTCAATTTCCGTCTCCTCGGGCCCCGCTCGCTTCGCTCGCGGGACCCTCGTCGACGGAAATTAACAGTGGTCAAGTCACATCAGACCTCGCGAATTTGAGGCGTGCTGGAAAAAAACATTAGTTGTAAACAAAAGGAAAAACTTCGTCCCTCCTAGCGAAGGGAATGGTAGCGCTCCCTGCAGAAGGGACCGCAAAGTGTTTACATTTGGTAGCAGCAGCAGGCGCTCACACGTTGGCTGCAGCGTCTCTCTCTCTCTCTCCCTGCAGCCTGCTCAGTGCTCACACAGCCTGAGTCATGCTTTCCTGCACGCCACGTCTGCTACTGTCCGCCGTTCTCCTCTCTCTGTACCTTCCACAGTGCTTTTATTTTGGTTTTTTCGGGTCCCTGTATCTCGGGACCCGTTGGTCGTACGACTCTAATTCTTTTGCCTGAATTTTTGTTTGAATTAATGTGATTTTTGTGCCAAGTTTGAGCAAAATCGGAAAATGGGAAGAGGTTTTTCGACACACACGTCCGGACAGACAGACGGACAGACACAGAGCGAGATTAAAAGCGAGATTTTTTTCAAAAAAAAAAGTCTCGCTAAAATCTAATTACACTGCCGTCACCACACACACAGAGAGACTTACACTGAACCTCATTACATTTTCAAATCATTTTAAATTGAAGTTTAGAAAGAAAAATGGAAATTCAAGAAAAGAATTAGCAAAAAATTATTACTTTAGTCAGGCAAGTGCTCACTGAGCAGTCAAAAACAAAAACGACATACGATTCACAAAAAGCAAAATTGATTTGCTTTCTGCGACAACTGGTAATGTAGGTTACCAGAAGCACCAACACACAGAATAGAATAGACCAGCACCTGAATTACGTAAGAGCAGAGGCAGGCAGTCGTAGACTGACGAACAAACATGCACACTCACATATTCAAATGAATTTGTCCTAGACGACTAGATGAGAAGGTGGTGGTGGCAGTGCTCGGAAGTTGACACACAGGTTGAACCAGAATGAGCAATCCTGTATGTGAATGTGACACGCGATCGAGCAGTTATAATCAGTCAGTCAGTCAGAATTGCTGCTGCCTGACAAATAGCACTAAGACACACACACACACACCAGCAGAATATTCTTTCAAAGAAAAAATAGGAATATTCTGCTTTCCTTCAGTGACTTCAGACTGTTGGGTGGTTTCACTCGCTCCCTCGTTTTCTCTCTGTTTCAATTAGCTCTGGCTGCAACAGCAGCAGCAGTAATCATCATAGTAATAATTTTTCAAAACGGAAAAAAAGACAATAAGAGGTAGTTTTCAGCAGAAGCAACAGCAGCAGCAGCAAATGTCGTCTCCTGTTGTTCACTACTACTTTTCACTTTAATTAAACTTTTAAATAAATGAAAAGAGTGCACGCACTTTCATAGACACTTGCGCGCCCACATATGGCGGCAACATATGAGAGAAAGAGAGAGAGAGAGTGCAGGTGAAAGACTAAATTCAATTAGCGCAAAGTAAGTAAGGGCAAAACAGTAAATAAAATTCATTGACTGCATTTTAAAAAATGAGTTGTATTGAAATTCAATTAGGCAAAACAAAGGACGGAGTAAAGTGCTGCCGCTACCATTATGTAATGCGCAGCATGCTGATTATCGCAGTAATAGATTAAAAGCTCAATGTTCAATGAGCAAGTGAAAAAAGATTTTTTCCTTTTTATCAATTAACAGGAGGCTTTTAAACTCTAATATTTAGAGGCGGCTTTAAAACCGCCCAAATGCATTGACCTTCTTCTCAACAGCTTTTTCTTGTGAACTGCAGCATCGATTCAGCAGTGCAAGTCTGTCACACCCAAACACACGCACTACCTTCCTTTCTTTCACGCTTAATTAGCTAATGATGATGATGATTCAGACAAGAGTAAGAGTCAGTGCAAGCGAATTTAAACACAGTCAGACTTGCACTCTGAGACAGAGCACATGCAAATGCAGACTAGTGAAAGTGCAGACTCGGGTTAATTAAATAACTTATGTGTCTGCCTTTTTCTTCTTTTCTACCCTAGCACATCTTTCCTGGTGACTGATGGTGCAGGAAAAAGAAAAAGAAGAAGAAGTCGACTACTGTCATCGACGACGACGGTTTATTTGCTTTGCTTTCAAAAGAAAAAACTCGGATGATCAAACATGGAAATGAGTGGCAGTCACGCAACTCTCCCTGGATGACTCTTTAGCACTAGAGAGCACTAAAGAGCGACAGAGTCGAAGGATAAGAAGGAAAGATATGAAAGTTAACCTATGAAACTTTGTCCCCCTCAAAACAAAGAGAGAAATGCTGCTGATAAGCCCCGGTAAGGTGATACCGACTTGCACCGAGTGCACAGGTGACCTTTGCAAAAAAGAAGCAAGTGACTTTCTGAACTAGCGTGTCAGGGTGTCATCAAAGAGGGGCAGAAAAAAAGTGAATTCAAAAGACTACTTACATTTCACTGCCGAGTTTGTTTTGGCCCAAAAAGCAGTCAGTCAGCCAGCCATCTTTGCCATTTAGCTCGATTAAATTGATGAAAGCAAGGTGGTGGTGGTGGTGGTGCAAGTTGGCCTGTTGTGGAGAAGAGAAAAGAAAGAAGAAAGAATGAAAGATGATGGCAAGCTATGGTATAAACAACACAAGTCAGGTACACTCTATTCATTCACTGCTAATGAATTATCCAGGTAATTAGAATAAATAAATGAGACAGTCAGAGAGTCGGTGTGTGCGTAGGTGTGTGCTCTGCACTGTGTTTGAAGAGAGGGAGAGAGAGAGAGAGTGATAGTCAAAATGGCAAACAAGAATGGCCTGACCTACTGTGGACTAAAATGTGACTTATTGCAATAAAAGTAAAAAGTTCTAGAGATTCGGGTTGTTTAGTAGGTGATCCATAATTCAAGATGAAGGGGCACTTTTTGGTTTGCCTTGAGTACATTTTCCATAGCCAGCTTTGATCGATAGAATTCACCCGCTTTTTCTTCTTAAACTCTCAAGTGCTCTTGAAAATGTAAAGAAAAGCTATCTCAAAATGATTCTATGAATGACAAATGCAAACTACGCACACAGTAGTGAAAAAGCACCTAACCAAACTAAAAATCTTTTTTTCAATGTAAAATAAATTCCCAATTCTAGAGCATTTGAATAAATTCCCCCGAATGATCAAACATTCTTCGGCGCACACCAATCATCAAATCTCCATTTTTCAGCTTCCTTCACCTTTTTTTGCAAGAGTTCATCCTTCCTGCTGCTGCTGCAAATCACAAATCAATCTCTGCCCTACAAAAAAAATGTTTCAACAAACGCTACTAAATAAATGAGAATCGCTAAACTACAAAATCGTTTTAAGTTTTGAAAACGCAGAAAAACAATGAAAAAGAATCAAGCAAGCGCATTCAAGCATCATTTTAAAGTGCAACTCTCTCCTTTTCTTTGAAGAAGAAGAAGTGTTTCACTTTCCCTCTCTCAAAACAGCACCCAAAACTGCAGCTGCCAGTCAGTAATTGAATGATGGACCTGAATTGACAAGCAGATTGAAAAAAAGAGGAAGAAGCGAAGAAAACGGAAGAAAGAAAATCAGCGTACAAGAGACAAAGTAAGCGAAGATGAAGTAGACAAAGTAAATAGTCGATGAGGAAAGAAGAAGAAGAAACATGCAAATGCTAAGTGTGTCTGGCCAAGTGGAAGCAGAAAAAGAAGCAGAAGAAGACAAAGTCGTAGTGATTCAAGGAAAACAAGAGCAGGGGACCAAGAGCAGGAAATTACGTGCACGACGACGAGGCGGCCGAGATTTTGTTTGTCCCAGAACAGACAGACAAGAACACACACACACACACACACACACCGGGCCAAATGGAAGACAGACTCGATGGTGAAACAAACGATGGGGAAAAGCAGAGAGGGGGAAGATAAAGATGACAAAGACTAAAACACACTGTTGTTCTCTCTGTCCCCCTCTGAAGACAACGATCATCGGCAAAACAAATCGAGTTTTCAAATAGAACTCGGCACAATTAGAGTAAACAAGAAGCTTCGATTTGAGTTGATGGATCAAGTCAAATGGACCATGCTGAGGAGAGAGAGATAGAAGCATCATGTTTGATCGGGAGAGCGGGAGAGTGCTTGATCCGAGCTTGTTTGTTTGGCTGAAACACACTCTGGATCACTCTCTCCGTTTGCTTAGCGTGTTGAATTCCTATTCTCTTCCTCTTTCTCCTCATCTGATCATTTGCAAGCTTTGGGCACTGCAACGTCCTTGTCCGTATCAAATGGCAAGTAAGTAAGTACTAGGGTGCTCGTGTACTTTCTTTCCTCTGAGCTGAGCTTTTTCTTTTTCTTCTTACTGGCCATTAGTGTCATCAGAGGACGAGGACGATAAGCCAGAAGTGATCAGTCGATGGAAGAAGAAGAAAAAGAAGAGGGTCCTCCGGTCATCATCATCAAACAGAGAGGGAAAGAAAAAGGGCATTCAAATACAGATCAAACAGCAGTCAATGATGATGATGATGATGAACTGAGAGAGCTGATAACATGGAAATGAAGCCTCAAACTGCAAAACAACAGGACTTTAAACTGCGGTGAATTGAAATGGAAAAAGAAGAAATATTTAGACTAATGGAGCAAAACAACAACGAAGACAACAACAACTTCCACTTCAAAAGCTACCCAAAAAGATTATTAGAGTAATTATCCATCTGGTTCTATTCAACTGGCCCAACAAAACAACTTCACTTTCAAAAAATATGCTAATTAAAACAACAAAACAACTTTCACTGTTTTTTTGCAGCACAAAAACTGCCAATCAAATGAGAAAACGACATTGCAGTTCAGTTCAGTGCTGCTTCACAATTCAAATCAACTCAATTCAAATGCCGAGACCGAGAAAGCGAAGAAAACAAAGACCACAAAAGAGGGGGAAGCAAAGCAGTACCAAACCACCACCCCCTCAATTGCCTTTTCCATTCAATCTCTGCCGTTTCTTTCATTTCCGTACCGCTTAGAAAAACAAAGCACCCAACACCGAGCACACTGAGATTGAGTGACAGCAAAGCAGCAGCGGCAGCAGCAAATCAGAAAAACAGACGGCGGCAATGAAAACAAATGCC
>JAMZRA010000003.1:1959822-1981337 GCA_024499935.1 Tyrophagus putrescentiae
AAGACGGTAAAAGTAGAAGTAAGAAAAGTGAATTTAAATATTAAAAAGCAAAGTGTGCAAAGTCCCGTTTGTCAACTGAGGCGGCGGCATGCACTCTTTTTCTCACAGCTGCTAAATTGATATTTAAATGGTAGAGTGAGGAAAAAAGTCAGTGGTACTGATGATATAAAAAGATGAAGTTGAAAAAGTAAATGAAAAGTTGCGTTTAGAGTTTCACAGTTCAGTCAGAGAGGAAAACGTTATTCTGAATCGATGCAAAAGAAGTAAACGCTCAAAACCCCGAGCTAAAATGTGGCCTAAAATCAGGCAAAAGGAAGAAAAATGGAGCACCATTTTAGAGTAAACATTTAGTAGACAACTTTATTCAGTCATAAAAATAAAAATAGAGTTTGCAAAAATGAACAAAACTTCCCTTATCACTTTGTCAGACTTTGTACTTCGTCAGCTTCAACTGTCCTTCGTCAGCAAAGTTAGCAGCATAGTTAAGCACAGTTTGACGCTTCACCTTAAAAATTACACTCACTGTTGGCGTTGTTTTAGCAAAGGGAGTGGCCATCAGTGTGATGCACTGGTTCACTTGATCATCAGTGCCTTCCACTTTAGGAGGGCTACCGTCTTCGAGCCCCATAATTCGCCAGTTACAGTTGAGGCAATGGTAGGTGTGAAAACGCAGATGGAGTTTCTCCACACTTGGAAAAACCTTCGGAAGGCGCAGTTGATCAAGGTGAGCGTGCTGAAAGGGTTCTTGGAAATAAAGTTGAAGGAACAGTAGCTGAACAGCAGGCAGAACTGGGAGGTTAGTGGAGTTGTAACCGGCTTCACTTTGTTTAAAGATCGCCACTTGGAGGCAAAAGAGTTGTGGCAGTTTGGCCAGCTGGGTGAACAGACTTTCTGCTGACACGAAGGGACTCAATCTCACCAAAAGAGTAGTCAGGTTTGTAAAGGCACTGGTGAAGTGCTCCAAATCAGCGGCATTTTTTAAGGTTGTCGTAGCATGGTAAAAGTGGGCAGCAGCTTTAGCCGGAATTGAAGACAAAAACTGCGGTCCCACTACATTTGTACGATAAAAAATTTTCATCAGGTTTGGCTTTGTTCGTGTTAGCAAACTAGGCACCCAGTGGAAGGCAAGACCATTTGAAGAATTTCTTGATACAAAAACCAGTTTGTCAAGGGAAGTGCGCAGAAGAAGAGGCAAATCAAAAGGCGGAACTTCCAAACAACTAGCAGAGTCGTAGAACGAAAATTGCTGCAGTTTGTGTAGTGAGTTGATGCTCCATATCAGCTGCGGAAAAATCGCCTGAAAGGTGAGGTTCTTCACATTCCAAACGAGCTGAAGAGTGGTGAGTGTGTTGAGGTAGGCTGAGATGAGTCGGGGAAGGTAGAGGAGAAAATTGACATCCTCAGTTGGGTCATCGACAACAACCACCAAAGTTTGAAGGCGAGGAAAGGTGGTGATCAGAAAGGTGGTCAACTCTTCGGACAGGTGGGCAGTAGTCAACGAGTAAAAGGGATTGACGGCTTTGATTTGAAAGACATATTCAATTTCCTTGTCAATCTCTTCACGACGATTTCCACTACCAATCTGAAGAATGAGCTCCTTTTGCGTCCCACAGAGGTCCTCCACCGTTTTTGTCCACTCAGTGCACACCTGGCGCAAATTTAGAAGCCGCTTCTTCAGTGGAACCTGCTCGATGAGACTTCGAAGAGAATCCGGCTTGATGTCGATCATCATTTTCATCCTCTTGTTCATTTTTAAGCCTGGAATTTGCAGGGAAATCTTTGAAACGATGTTTTAGAGACGTGTCCTCTCTTACTGGTGAGTCATTAGCAAACAGTTGACAAGCTCACTACCAACTAGCATTGAATGATTCGAAAATACTATGCAGTCGCTTTTAAAGTGTTGTGTAAGTTCTAAAAATTGCGGTATTTCAGCAATAAGAGGTAACAGAAAAAGCCGATAAAAAATGCAAAAGAGAGAAAAATGAAGCATTATTTTAGAGTGAACATTTAAGGGGGGACACCGCGCACTTTTTTACTGCTTTTTTGAATTTTGATTTTGGGGTGGCTATGATGTTCATGAAGGATGTACTTAATAAGAATTGTTAAGAATTTCATTTAAAACAATTTTGTGTTGATACTATGGTTCTCCGATGAGTGGGTCGCTGTCGGTAACGACATCAATGTTCTGAACACGCAGGTACACTTTCCGCCAAAACGGGTAATACCAAAAAAAATAATCAAGTGTCAAATGAAAGGTGACTAAATTATCTAGATTTTGTCTGACTCGGAATATTTTTAAGTAGTTTGACGTCTTAGATAATGATTTTTGAATGATGGTGAAAGACGAAAAAAGAGTTTGTGCAGATTTCAAATAAATTTTATGTGTACAACAAAATTGAAATTTAAAAATCTGAGCCAGACAAAATCTAGATAATTTTGTCGTCTTTCATTTGACACCTTGATCATTTTTGTGGTATTGCCCGTTTTGGCAAAAAATGTACCTGCGTGATTCAAGATCTTGCTGAAAAAAGCTGTTGACTAGAAAAGGAAACCAAAAATTCGAAAAAAGTTGCTATATGCGCGTTGTCCCCCCTTAATTTATCCATAAGAGCAAATGAAGTTAATGAAAATGAACAAAACTTTCCTCATCACTTTGTCAGACTTTGTACTTGGTCAGCTTCACCTGTCCATCGTCAGCAAAGTTAGCAGCATAGTGAAGCACAGTTTGACGCTTCACCTTAAAAATTACACTCACTGTTGGCTTTGTTTTAGCAAAGGGAGTGGCCATCAGTGTGATGCACTGGTTCACTTGATCATCAGTGCCTTCTACTTTGGAAGGGCTACCGTCTTCGGGTTCCATAATTCGCCAGTTACAGTTGAGGCAATGGTAGGTGTGAAAACGCAGATGGAGTTTCTCCACACTTGGAAAAACCTTCGGAAGGCGGAGTTGATCAAGGTGAGCGTGCTGAAAGGGTTCGTTAAAATAAAAATGAAGAACCAGATGCTGAACAGCAGGCAAAACTGGGAGGTTAGTGGAGTTGTAACTGATCTCACTTTGATTAAAGGTCACTTGGAGGCGAATGAGTTGTGGCAGTTTGGCCAGCTGGGTGAACAGACTTCCCGGTGACACGAAGGGACTCAACCCCACCGAAAGAGTAGTCAGGTTGGTAAAGGCACTGGTAAAGTGCTCCAAATCAGCGGCAATTTCTATGGATGTCAAAACACTGTAAAAGTGGGGAGCAACATCAGCCGGAATTGAGGACAAAAACTGCGGCCCAACTCCGCTAGTAAAATAAAAGATCTTCATCAGGTTTGGTTTGGTTCGCTCTAGCAAGCTGGGCACCCAGTGGATGGCCAGACCACTTGAAGATTTTTCTGATACAAAACTCAGTTTGTCAAGGGAAGTGCGCAAAAGAAGAGGCAAATCAAAAGGCGGAACTTTCAAGCACTTAGCAAAGTCGTAGAATGAAAATTGTTGCAGTTTGTGCAGTGAGCTGATGCTCGATATGAGCAGTGGAAAAATCGCTTTAAAGGTGACGTTCTTCACATTCCAAATGAGCTGCAGATTGGTGAGCGTGTCGAGATAGGTTGAGATGAGTCGTGGAAGGTAGAGGAGAAAATTGATATCTTCAGTTGGGTCATCGACAACGACTACCAAAGTTTGAAGGCGAGGAAAGGTGGTGCTCAGGAAAGTGGTCAAATCTTCAGACAGTTGAGCAGTAGTCAACGAGTGTAAGGGAATTAGGGCTGTTATTCGTAAGAAATAATCAGTTTTCTTGACAATCTTCTTCCACTGATTTCCACTTCCCATCCGAAGAATGAGCTCCTTTTTCGTAGCACAAACGTCCTCAACCGTCTTTGTCCACTGAGTGCATACCTGGCGCAGAGTTAGAAGCCGCTTCTCAAGTGGAACATGCTCGATGATATTTCGAAGAGAGTCCGGCTTGATGTCGATCATCATTTTCATCCTCTTGTTCATCTTCAAGCCTGGAATTTGCAGGTAAACCTTTGAGGCGATGTTTTAGAGACGTGTCCCTCCTTACTGGTAAGTCATTGGTTTACAATTGGCTAGCTCACTACTAACTAACTGTGAGTGATTTGGAATTGCTATGCAGTCGACTTTAAAGTGTTGTGTAAGTTCTAAAAATTGCGGTATTTTGGCAGTAAAGGGTAACAGAAGAATCCGGAAAAAGTCTTTTTAAATGATAGAGTGCGAAAAAAATAACTGGTGCTGATGATATAAAAAATGAAGTTGATAACGGAAAATGAAAAGTTGCGTTTAGTTTTACAATTCAGTCAGAATTTTTTTAAAATCGGAGCTAAAATGCGGCCTAAAGTCAGGCAAAAGAGAGAAAAGTGGAGCATCGCTTTAGAGTGAACATTTAGTAGACAACTTTATTCAGACCTAAAATAAAAATAGAGTTTGCAAAAATGAACAAAACTTTCCTCATCACTTTGTCAGACTTTGTACTTGGTCAGCTTCACCTGTCCATCGTCAGCAAAGTTAGCAGCATAGTGAAGCACATCTCGATCCTTCACCGTAAAATGCACAAAAATTGTTGGCTTTGTTTTAGCAAAAGGAGTGACCATCAGTGTGATGCACTGTTTCACTTGATCATCAGTACCTTCCAATTTGAAAAGGCTATCGTCTTCAGGTACCTTAATTTGCCAGTTACAGTTGAGGCAATGGTGGTTGTGAAACCAAAGATTGAATTTCGCTACACTTGGAAAAACCTCCGGAAGGCGCAGTTGATCAAGCTGAGCATGCTGAAATGGTTCTTGCAGATAAAATTGAAGGGCCAGATGCTGAACAGCAGGCAGAACTGGGAGGTTATTGTTGCTATAACCGGCTTCATATTTCTTAGAGACTACCACGTGTAGTTTAATGAGTTGTGGCAGTTTGGCCAGCTGAGTGAACAGACTTTCCACTGACAGTAAGGGACTCAATACCACCAAAAAAGTTTTCAGGTTGGTAAAGGCACTGGTGAAGTGCTCCAAATCAGCGGCATTCTTTATGGATGTCAAAACATTGGAAAAGTGGGCAGCAGCTTTAGCCGGAATTGAAGACAAAAACAGCGGTCCCAATGGGTTTGTACGATAAGAAATCTGCATCAGGTTTGGCTTGGTTCGTGCTAGCAAACTGGGCACCCAGTGGAGGGCAAGACCACTTGAAGATTTTGCTGATACAAAGTCCATTTTGTCAAGGGAAGTGCGCAGAAGAAGAGGCAAATCAAAAGGCGGAACTTCCAAGTACTTAGCAAAGTCGTAGAATGAAAATTGCTGCAGTTTGTGCAGTGAGCTGATGCTCGATATGAACAGTGGAAAAATGGCCTGAAAAATGACGTTCTTCACATTCCAAACGAGCTGAAGAGTGGTGAGCGTGTCGAGGTAGGCTGAAATGAGTAGGGGAAAGTAGAGGAGAAAATTGACATCCTCAGTTGGGTCATCGACAATGACCACCAAAGTTTGAAGGCGAGGAAAGGTGGTGATCAGAAAGGTGGTCAACTCCTCGGACAGCTGAACAGTAGTCAACGAGTAGAAAGGGTTGACGGATTTGATTCGCAAGTAATATTCACCCTTTCTCACAATCTTCTGCCACTGATTTCCCCTTCCAATCTGAAGAATGAGCTCCTTTTGCGTCGCACAGAGGTCTTCCACCGTCTTCGTCCACTCAGTGCACACCTGGCGCAGAGTTAGAAGCCGCTTCTCAAAGGGAACCTGCTCTATGATACTTCGAAGAGAGTCCGGCTTGATGTCGATCATCATTTTCATTTTCTTGTTCATCTTCAAGCCTGGAATTTGCAGGGAAACCTTTGAGGCGATGTTTTAGAGACGTGTTCCTCCTTACTGGTGACTCATCAGCTAACAGTTGCTAAGCTCACTACTAACTAGCATTGAATGATTTGGAATTGCTATGCAGTCGACTTTAAAGTGTTGTCTAAGTTCTAAAAATTGCGGTGTTTTAGCAGTAAAGGGTAACAGAAGAATCCGGAAAAAGTCTGTTTAAATGATAGAGTGCGAAAAAAATAACTGGTGCTGATGATATAAAAAAATGAAGTTGAAAACGGCAAATGAAAAGTTGCGTTTAGTTTTACAATTCAGTCAAAAATTTTTTTAAATCGGGGCTAAAATGCGGCCTAAAGTCAGGCAAAAGAGAGAAAAGTGGAGCATCGCTTTAGAGTGAACATTTAGTAGACAACTTTATTCAGACATAAAAATAAAAATAGAGTTTGCAAAAATGAACAAAACTTTCCTTTGTCAGACTTTGTACTTGGTCAGCTTCACCTGTCCATCGTCAGCAAAGTTAGCAACATAGTGAAGCACAGTTTGACCCTTCGCTATAAAAGTTACACTCATTGGTGACTTTGTTTTAGCAAAGGGAGTGGCCGTCAGTGTGATGCACTGCTTCACTTGATCATCAGTGCCTTCCACTTTGGGAGGGCTACCGTCTTCGGACACCTTAATTCGCCAGTTACAGTTGAGGCAATGGTAGGTGAAAAAATACAAATCAAATTTGTTCACACTTGGAAAAACTTCTGGAAAGCGCAATTGATCAAGCTGAAGATGCTGAAAGGGTTCTTTTAAATAAAGTTGAAGATGTTGAACAGCAGGCAGAACTGGGAGGTTAGTAGAGTTGTAACCGGCATCACTTTGCTTAAAGATCACCACTTGGAGGCGAATGAGTTGTGGCAGTTTGGCCAGCTGGGTGAACAGACTTCCCATTGACAGTTTGAGACTCAATACCGCCAAAAGAATTTTCAGGTTGGTAAAGGCACTGGTGAAATGCTCCAAATCAGCGACATTCTTAATGTTTGTCGCAGCATCGTAAAAATGGGCAGCAGCTTTAGCCGGAATTGAGGACAAGAACTGCAGTCCCATTAGGTTTGTACGATAGTAGATCTGCATCAGGTTAGGCTTTGTTCGTGCTAGCAAGCTGGGCACCCAGTGGAGAGCAAGACCACTTGAAGATTTTTTTGAAACAAAAATCAGTTTGTCAAGAGAAGTGCGCAGAAGAAGAGGCAAATCAAAAGGCGGAACTTCCAAACAACTAGCAGAGTCGTAGAACGAAAATTGCTGCAGTTTGTGTAGTGAACTGATGTTCGATATGAGCAGTGGAAAAATGGCCTGAAAGATGACGTTCTTCACATTCCACACAAGCTGAAGAGTGGTGAGCGTGTCGAGGTAGGCTGAGATGAGTCGGGGAAGATAAAGGAGAAAATTGATATCCTCAGTTGGGTCATCGACAATGACCACCAAAGTTTGAAGGCGAGGAAAGGTGGTGCTCAGAAAGGTGGTCAACTCCTCGGACAATTGGGAAATAGTCAACGAGTGTAAGGGATTGACTGCTTTGATTCGAAAGTAATATTCAATTTCCTTGTTAAATTCTTCACGACGATTTCCACTACCAATCTGAAGAATGAGCTCCTTTTGCGTCCCACAGAGGTCCTCCACCGTCTTCGTCCACTGAGTGCACACCTGGCGCAGAGTTAGAAACCGCTCCTTCAGTGGAACCTGCTCAATGAGACTTCGAAGAGAGTCCGGCTTGATGTCGATCATCATTTTCATCCTCTTGTTCATCTTCAAGGCTGGAATTTGCAGGGAAATCTTTGAGGCGATGTTTTAGAAACACGCGAGTCGTCAGCAAGCAAACAAAACAAACTGAGTTTAAGGACAACGCAATCGAGTGCTCACTGCGCATAATCGTCTTTGGAGCCGTTTTTTAAGCCGCCACTGGGGATGAGCGGCACAAGAATTTGGCGACATTTGAAAAAGCGTAAAAATTCCGGCATTTTAAGAGTAGATTCTAAACAAAAGTACTTTTTACTTTTCTTTTTTGTTTAAAAACTGATTCATTTTTGAATGAATCAGCCAAATGCAGTCAATTCTTCTACCCTTTCTTTCAGGAAAGAACAATGTTTACTGTTGCTGTTGTTCCATTCTTCTCCTCATTCTTTTAGCACTAATATTAATTCAGTCATTCAGTCAGTCAGTCTGCCCCGAAAATAGTGCATGAACACACCAACTCTACTACAGAAACAGCAGCAGCAATTAGTGGCACATGCACTTGCACACACACACGTTGCACAGTTGCACAGTTGCACTCTATTGTGCTCAGCAAACGAACAACACGTACTCGGAGGAGGGGGGAACACTCGCTCACACAAATTAAAATGTCACCCAGTGCAAACGAGACATCGAGAGAAAGAGAAAAATATCATCGAGGCGGATGGCGAACACACATGCTAAAACATACCAGAAAAGAGAGAGGGGAAAAAGAGAGGGTGATGGGCTCAATTGGTGCAGCAGTAGCAGCAGCATCAGTCCCTTCTGCTTCTGCTTCTGAGCCCAAATATTTACATAAATTCTTTGCCGTCAGTGAACTACGCCAACTGAAACGAGAGCAGCAGCAGCAGCAACTCGGGCCCCTCTTTTTCTTTCAGTCAACAACATTTACCGATCATGATCAGCAGTAGATGCAGTTGTCAAACAGCAGACAGTGTGTGTGTGTGTGTGTGTGTTGCACAACATTTAGACATCTACTTTGGTCCCCATATGGTTCTAGAGAAGCAAACCAGACGAGGCTTAAAACTACCGCCGCCGCCGCCACCGCCACCACCCGAGGTCATAGTCTGGGTAAAATTCTTGGCCTCAACTTTGGTCTCCGGTCCGCCGAAAAAACCCCGTCGACAATTCATTAATCTCACTGCTTCTGAAACAGCAACATTCTTGCTTTGTTAGTAATTTGTACTTTTTATTCTCATTCTCTTTCCTTCATTCTAACCTCATTCTTTGCAAGACCGAAACAGATGCTGAATTCTCTCCACTGACCGCCACCACTGCCACCATCATCTAATCCACTGCTCAAAAATCCGTGCAAATTAAATTAGAACCGCTAGCCCCCGAACATGGGCTTTAGCAGGCACTGGCTGCAGCTGTGGGTGAGCACTATTGACATTGCCAGCATCAGCATCAGCAGCAGCCAAAGCTCTAACAGTCGTTGACAATCGTTGGCCAAAAACAGCAGAAACAGCAGCAGCCTCTCCTAATTGCTCGCCCATTGTCTGGTGGCAATGGTGGTTAGCTAACATGTCCGTCACTGAATGCTGCAGACAGTCACACAGCCAGTGTGTCTTTTGGCAGTGTAAAACGCTGTTTAATTTGTCTGTCTGAAGGCAGCAGCAGCAGCAGCAGCAGCAGCAATGAAGTCCTCAAGAGCCTGATGTGGGCAACAGCAGTGGGCAAATCGATCGACCGAAAAGAGGGTCGGAAAGAGAAAGGAAGGGAAGGGAAGGACAATGGTCCCCGGTGATCAAACACAGTCAGGCAGCTAGTCGGACAGAAGACCAAAGCAAATAGAAGTGAGACAGTATAAAGCAGTAAATTGAGGGCTGAGCACACACACACACACTAAACACTGCTCGTGTGAGGCCCTGCCACGAGTTCTTTTTTCTCTCTGTGTTTTCGGGAGCCTCCAATTGAACCGATGGACGTCTGCCTGAAGGTGCCCTCCTCCTGATGATGATGATGACGACGATGATTGTGTCTCCTCTGTCTCCTCTGTTTTTATGGAGCCATCATTAACGGTCAGCGTCACGGTTCACCAAGTTCACCAAGGGAAGACCAGGACGAAGGACACACTGGCTGGTCAATGTCTGGTGCGTCTGGACAAACTGAGATTTTATGAACTTCGCCCAGCAGCAGCAGAAAAATGTATGGACAGCAAATGAAATGAAGAAAAAAAAGAGGAATAAAAATGGCAATCTGATTGAGAGTGCACTCACTAAGGGAACATTTACTGGTGGTCAAAAGAAAGAAAAGCACTGCTGCTCCTGCTAAAACAGCAGAGCAAGTCCAAAATTACGTAAATTCAATTTAAGCGTAAGCGAACGGAAACTCTCTCAGTTCGCAGCAAAGCAGGCAGTGCGCGAGTGTGAAACGAAGCATGGATTATGTGGCACTGCACTGAAAGAATATTATTTGCTGGTAATAAGATTTGCTGCACCCTAAAAACGAGAGGGGAAAGAGAAGAGGCCAGAATATTATTATTACTACTATGTCGACTGGCTACTACTCAGACACACACTGTGTTCTGTGTTCTGCCTTTCAAGTTCACTTGACTCATTAGGAAGAATGAGAAGGAAAGAAGAAAAGGAAGGAAAAAGGGAAATAAAATGCGTCGCAGCCTTAGCAGCCTCGTTGACAGCATCAGCAGCAGCAGGAGAAGCAGGAGAAGGAGCATCGCCTGACAGGCCCAATGTGGCAGACATCGATCGAGTTGACAACCAGGCAGATAGACACAGACAGTCAGTTTGTTTGACCTAAGATCTGATGGACAAGTGCAGCCAGGCAGGCAGTGCTAGGCAGTCTTCACCAGGGCAACCAAAACGAGAGAGAGAATCCAAAAGAGAAGAGGAGAACTTGATCAAACGGACCAAAGAGCAGCAGCGGCAGCAGCAGCACTCACACTTGTCACTGCAAATTAGCACCAGGCAGGGAAATGAACGAGGACGGAATGGCAGCAGCAGCAGCCAATTCTATTCGATTGAGCTGTCGAAAACTGTGAAACACTTCACTTCACACTCTTGCCACCCTCACCCTCACCACCAGCCACACCCACACTTGAGCACTTGCTCTTGAAAGAAAAGTCACGAGTCTGCACAGCTCAATTGGAGAGCAGAGACAATTCACCACCACCACCACGCACCGACTCCACCGGAAAATTAATCGACCAGCCGACCAGCTAAAAGTGAAGGAGGAGGGTAAAAAAGAGAGGGACATCTAAATCGCAAAAACAAACACAAGCACACAGTAGTCGTTTGCTCCACTTGGGCATTACGAGCATTGGCTCTATTCAGTGTTTGGGCTTTTGTGTGTGTCGAATGAGTCAACACAAAAATCGAGGGAGAGAGAGAGCTGGCAATTTGGTTTAGCTTGGAACAGACTGTTTCTGCTGCTGCTGCCGCTGCTGTAAACACGTCTGCTCAACTTCTCACAACTCTGCTGGAACAGCAAACCTAGCAAGTAGGCAGCAAAAATCCTTACATATTTTTCATTAATCACCAGCGGAAAAAAGTGAAAGAACAGCACCGGCACTGGCAGCCCAACACACTCGAGCACGTACTCGCCCGCCAATCGATTTATTACGATTAATTTGCCCCGACGATGACAAGTGGGAGGGAGGGAGGGAAAAGTGGAAAGTGTGTATGAAAACACTGATTCAGGATGAAAAAAGACGTGAACAGCTTTTTATTAGACACTGTGTGGCAGTACCGAGAGAGAGTGAAAACACACCAGAGCATAAGCTCGAACAAATTTTGAACAGCTTTCTTTCTGTTTTTTCTTTTTCAAAAAGAGTAAAGTGAACGACGACATGATACGATATCATCACCGTCAACGAGATTAAAGTTCAGCCTTTTTGAGGAGCAGAATTAACAGCAACCCTAATGTCATTGTGAGGATCATGTCCACTAAAGAATGACAGAAGAAGACTTGAGTGAGTCACTGCTCAGAAGATGTGAGCTCACTTTCTTTTCTCAAATGTACGGCAGCAAAGTTTCCCTCTCTTCAAAGACTTACACAATAGAGCCCTCATTTAGTTGAATAGGCAACTTTTCAAAGAAATCTCCCCACCTCAACTCAGTTCGGAGAGTTACAGCAGTGGCACTCTGGCACTCTTACTCTCTTTCTCCTTTCTTTCAGTAGTCACGAACTTATCGTCTCAACACCGACAACAACACCGGATGGTAATCTCATTCAGAGTGAGATTCAGTCTGCAACAGCAGCAGCAGCAGCGGCAGCAGAAGTTGCGGCTCTCATTCATTAGATTTAGAGAGACTTTGAGCAGCTGATGCCGCAGCAGCAGCAGCAAACACTGGTCACTACAGTCAAAGAAATTGACTTGTTCTCAGAATTCTCTTTCAGCACTGCTTTGCAGAATGGCACAAAATTAGACGCTACGACAAATTATCATATGATTAAGTGGAAGTGCGAGTGCGAGTGCGAGTGCAAGTCCAATTCGCTCGACCGACTGATTGTACCGGAGCTGATGGCCACCAATGGCCAGCGATGCCTGATAAGACCCGACACACGCGTGCGAAGCCTGTGACGAGTGTCAAGTGTGTTGAGAATCAGAAAAGGGAAAGAAAAGTAAAAGAATTCAAATGAAGAGAGAGAGAGTTGGCTGGCTGGCGGCTGATGTTTGTGCAGAGGGAGAGAGAACACTACATTGGATTTGGCAGTGGTGCTGTTGGTGGTGTGAGCCCAGCTGTGACGAGAAGCCAACACACACACTTTGGAGTACCAAGTGCTGAGAGTAGATGATGGAACAGATGGCTCAATTAACTGACTAGCACTTGGGCACTGGCAGTGTCAAGTGGATACTGATGCAAGAGCTGTGCTGCTGCTGCTGCTGCTGCAATCACAGCTGATGCGGCAAATTCAGATTCAGAGAAAAGGAAAAGAAAAAATTCGGAGACCAAGTGCAACAGCCAATTGGACATTATTTGCATCTTACCACTACTACAATTGCAACGGCCAATGTCCAGTGAAACTTCAGAATTAAAATTCTGCTCACCGGTAAACTTACTTTTCTTTGAAAAGGCAGCGCAAAGTTCAGTTCACTTGCACCGAAAAGTCACTTCAGCCAAACTGTCGCTTCTAATAAAAGAAATAATAAAAACCGTCGCCAATAACTTTAATCGACTTTACCTTAGTTCGCACTTTAAAGAAATGCCTAACAATAAAGAAGAGAGTAATATTTCCACACTTTCCTCACCCACTCTCGCTCTTATCGCCCAGCTCCAAAAATTACCGTCTTAAGTGATCCCCTAAACTTAATTGCCAAAGTGCTAGTGGTGGTGGTGGTGCACAGTGGAAACAGTAGTAGACAATGGCGGCAGCACAACCTTAATGGGCTCTCCCTCATATAACTCCGCTGTCGTCGTCGTCTAGGCGACTCACTACTGCTGCTAATTGACTCGTCATTATCGGGGCCAGTGCACTGCTTTTGGACCAATGCACTGCAGAGACTGCTCAAGTGCTCAAATGCTTCTGCTGGAACCTAGCAGCAAAAACAGAGGACACGTGTCGCGTCCAGTTTCAGTCGTTGGAGAGTCCAAGAGAGTGTTGGAGACTGCTGCTGCAAAAGGACACCAGGGAGAGAAGGGAATAGGCAAAGGAAAGGAAAGCCGGCAAATGGCTAATTGAAGTGCCTGAACTGCCTCACACGAGAGAGCGAGTTAGATTGCTAATGAGCGAATAATCAGGAGAGGAACAGCAGCAGCAGCAGCAAAGTGCACAAAGATAATTTGGAGCCCAGCTCACTCCTCACTCACTTCTGGATCACATCCCATAATGGACCACCAGACCAGACCAGACACAAATCGAGTGCTCCACAAACACTGACTGACTTCAGTCGGGCAACTGTGATTTGAGCCGGTCAGAAAAAAAGAGAGAAAGTATCAAGTTGCCAAGACAAACACTGAAGAAGAAGAAAAAGAAGAAGAGAATGCAAAGGAAACAGATGCAGGAAAACCAAACTTTCATCAAAGAGAAAAAGAAGAAAATCTCAGTCTCCCCTCTTCTTTTCACCACCGCCAATAAGCCTAATCGAATGCTTACTCAAGGGTGTGCAGCAGGCGGCCAGAGCGGACAGAGTGGAATAATAATGAATGCTAATAACATCACAGATAGAAGAGGAAAGTCAACAGAAGTGGACAAACGCAAAGAAGGTCCCTCAAGAAGGGGAACGAAAGAAATGAAAGCAAATCCCCACTCTTTCAAGATGTACTAGGAAATGATGACCACCCCTTGGCCTTTTTTCTCCCTGGACAAAAACGGCAGATTATCTGTACTTTGCAGACTTATTCGCGGAAAATCATCGTCATCATCAAAAGCAGTAAACAACTTTCCAAACTACTTGATCAAATTATAAAGAAGGAGCAAAAAAGTTTAAAGTTTTTAAAAAGTGGTAATCGCTTCAAAGTTGAACGACATTTAGGGGGAGGGAGGGGCACGACTTTGAAAAATCAAAATTGACAAATTTTTTTTGTTTTGCAGCAGAAAATGGTGTGAGAAGGGTGCTGGTGGTGCTGCCAAATGATGATCGATGGATCACCACCACAAACTCTGCAATGATAATTTTCAGCACCACCAACAAATTGACCAATTGGCAGCCATCCTAATCGACCATTCGATCAACTGCCACGCGCCCACTACGAGCACTTCTAAATTCCACTGCTCCAAATAAAACTTCAAGAAGCGACCAAATCAAAAAGCAAAGAAAATGCTCTGCCTCTGCCCCTCTCTATCCAATGACCCATCCATCACAGTTGGGGAACATTAGACAACACACCAACTAGCAAGAGCAGCAATAGACCACCCCAATCAAATTTCAAATTTGTCAAATAGCAAGAAAACCCGTCCTTGATAGGAAAAAGAATGAAAAAGAAAAATCTAATTACACTGCCGCCACCACACACACAGACACTTACACTGAACCTCATTACATTTTCAAATCATTTTAAATTGAAGTTTAGAAAGAAAAATGGAAATTCAAGAAAAAGAATTAGCAAAAAATTATTACTTTAGTCAGGCAAGTGCTCACTGAGCAGTCAAAAACAAAAAACGACATACATTCACAAAAAGCAAAAATTGATTTGCTTTCTGCGACAACTGGTAATGTAGGTTACCAGAAGCACCAACACAAAGAATAGAATAGACCAGCACCTGAATTACGTAAGAGCAGAGGCAGGCAGTCGTAGACTGACGAACAAACATGCACACTCACATATTCAAATGAATTTGTCCTAGACGACTAGATGAGAAGGTGGTGGTGGCAGTGCTCGGAAGTTGACACACAGGTTGAACCAGAATGAGCAATCCTGTATGTGAATGTGACACGCGATCGAGCAGTTATAATCAGTCAGTCAGTCAGAATTGCTGCTGCCTGACAAATAGCACTAAGACACACACACACAACACCAGCAGAATATTCTTTCAAAGAAAAAAATAGGAATATTCTGCTTTCCTTCAGTGACTTCAGACTGTTGGGTGGTTTCACTCGCTCCCTCGTTTTCTCTCTGTTTCAATTAGCTCTGGCTGCAACAGCAGCAGCAGTAATCATCATAGTAATAATTTTTCAAAACGGAAAAAAAGACAATAAGAGGTAGTTTTCAGCAGAAGCAACAGCAGCAGCAGCAGCCAAATGTCGTCTCCTGTTGTTCACTACTACTTTTCACTTTAATTAAACTTTTAAATAAATGAAAAGAGTGCACGCACTTTCATAGACACTTGCGCGCCCACATATGGCGGCAACATATGAGAGAAAGAGAGAGAGAGAGTGCAGGTGAAAGACTAAATTCAATTAGCGCAAAGTAAGTAAGGGCAAAACAGTAAATAAAATTCATTGACTGCATTTTAAAAAATGAGTTGTATTGAAATTCAATTAGGCAAAACAAAGGACGGAGTAAAGTGCTGCCGCTACCATTATGTAATGCGCAGCATGCTGATTATCGCAGTAATAGATTAAAAGCTCAATGTTCAATGAGCAAGTGAAAAAAGATTTTTTCCTTTTTATCAATTAACAGGAGGCTTTTAAACTCTAATATTTAGAGGCGGCTTTAAAACCGCCCAAATGCATTGACCTTCTTCTCAACAGCTTTTTCTTGTGAACTGCAGCATCGATTCAGCAGTGCAAGTCTGTCACACCCAAACACACGCACTACCTTCCTTTCTTTCACGCTTAATTAGCTAATGATGATGATGATTCAGACAAGAGTAAGAGTCAGTGCAAGCGAATTTAAACACAGTCAGACTTGCACTCTGAGACAGAGCACATGCAAATGCAGACTAGTGAAAGTGTAGACTCGGGTTAATTAAATAACTTATGTGTCTGACTTTTTCTTCTTTTCTACCCTAGCACATCTTTTCTGGTGACTGATGGTGCAGGAAAAAGAAAAAGAAGAAGTTCGTCGGCTACTGTCACCGACGACGACGGTTTATTTGCTTTGCTTTGAAAAGATACTCGGATGATCAAACATGGAAATGAGTGGCAGTCACGCAACTCTCCCTGGATGACTCTTTAGCACTAGAGAGCACTAAAGAGCGACAGAGTCGGAGGATAAGAAGAAAAGATATGAAAGTTAACCTATGAAACTTTGTCCCCCTCAAAATAAAGAGAGAAATGCTGCTGATAAGCCCCGGTAAGGTGATACCGACTTGCACCGAGTGCACAGGTGACCTTTGCATAAAAAAGCAAGTGACTTTCTGAACTAGCGTGTCAGGGTGTCATCAAAGAGGGGCAGAAAAAAAGTGAATTCAAAAGACTACTTACATTTCACTGCCGAGTTTGCTTTGGTACAAACAGCAGTCAGTCAGCCAGCCATCTTTGCCATTTAGCTTGATTAAATTGATGAAAGCAAGGTGGTTGTGGTGGTGGTGCAAGTTGGCCTGTTGTGGAGAAGAGAAAAGAAAGAAGAAAAAATGAAAGATGACGGCAAGCTATGGTATAAACACAACAAGTCAGGTACACTCTATTCATTCACTGCTAATGAATTATCCAGGTAATTAGACTAAATAAATTAGACAGTCAGAGAGTCAGTGTGTGCGTAGGTGTGCTCTGCAGTGTTTGAAGAGAGGGAGAGAGAGAGTGATAGTCAAAATGGCAAACAAAAATGGCCTGACCTACTGTGGACTAAAATGTGACTTATCGCCATAAAAGTAAAAAGTTCTAGAGATTCGGGTTGTTTAGTAGGTGATCCTAGATAGTGAGGTAGTAAGATGAAGGGGCACTTTTTGGTTTGCCTTGAGTACATTTTCCATAGCCAGCTTTGATCGATAGAATTCACCGGCTTTTTCTTCTTAAACTTTCAAGTGCTCTTGACAATGTAAGGAAAAGCTATCTCAAAATGATTCTATGAATGACAAATGCAAACTACGCACACAGTAGTGAAAAAGCACCTAACCAAACAAAAATCTTTTTTCAATGTAAAATAAATTCTCAATTCTAGAGCATTTGAATAAATTCACCCAAATGATCAAACATTCTTCGGCGCACACCAATCATCAAATCTCCATTTTTCAACTTCCTTCACCTTTTTTTGCAAAAGTTCATCCTTCCTGCTGCTGCTGCTGCAAATCACAAATCAATCTCTGCCCTAAAAAAACTCAACAAACGTTACTAAATAAATGAGAATCGCTAAACTACAAAATCGTTTTAAGTTTTGAAAACGCGGAAAAACAATGAAAAAATCAAGCAAGCGCATTCAAGTAGTATTTTAAAGTGCAACTTTCTCCCTTTCTTTGAAAAAAAGTGCTTCACTCTCTCTCTCTCAAAACAGCACCAAAAACTGCAGCTGCCAGTCTGTAATTGAATGATGGACCTGAATTGACAAGCAGATTAAAAAAAGAAAAGAGGAAGAAGAAGAGGAGAAAACGGAAGAAAGAAAATCAGCGTACAAGAGACAAAGTAGGCGAAGATGAAGTAGACAAAGTAAATAGTCGATGAGGAAGAATAAGAAGAAACATGCAAATGCTAAGTGTGTCTGGCCAAGTGGAAGCAGAAGAAGACAAAGTCGTAGTGATTCAAGGAAAACAAGAACAGGGGACCAAGAGCAGGAAATTACGTGCACGACGACGAGGCGGCCGAGATTTTGTTTGTCCCAGAACAGACAGACAAGAACACACACACCGGGCCAAATGGAAGACAGACTCGATGGTGAAACAAACGATGGGGAAAAGCAGAGAGGGGGAAGATAAAGATGACAAAGACTAAAACACACTGTCGTCCTCTCTGTCCCTCTCTGAAGACAACGATCATCGGCAAAACAAATCGAGTTTTCAAATAGAACTCTGCACAATTAGAGTAAACAAGAGAGAGAGAGAGAGAGAGAGAGGCTTCGATTTGGTCTCCGTAGTTGATGGATCAAGTCAAATGGACCATGCTGAGGAGAGAAAAAGAGATAGTAGCATCATGTTTGATCGGGAGCGGGAAAGAGTGCTTGATCCGAGCTTGTTTGTTTGGCTGATACACACTCTGGATCACTTTCTTCGTTTGCTTAGCGTGTTGAATTCCTATTCTCTTCCTCTTTCTCCTCATCATGATCATTTGCAAGCTTTGGGCACTGCAACGGCCTTGTCCGTATCAAATGGTAAGTAAGTAAGTACTAGGGTGCTCGTGTACTTTCCTTTCTCTGAGCTGAGCTTCTTCTTTTTCTTCTTCTTCTTCTTACTGGCCATTAGTGTCATCAGAGGACGAGGACGATAAGCCAGAAGTGATCAGTCGATGGAAGAAGAAGAAGAAGAAGAAAAAGAAGAGGGTCCTCCGGTCATCATCATCAAACAGAGAGGGAAAGAAAAAAGGCATTCAAATACAGATCAAACAGCAGTCAATGATGATGATGATGATGATGAACTGAGAGAGCGGATAACATGGAAATGAAGCCTCAAACTGCCAAAACAACAGGACTTTAAACTGCGGTGAATTGAAATGGAAAAAGAAGAGATATCTAGACTAATGAAGCAAAACAACAACGACGCGACAACAACTTCCACTTCAAAAGCTACCCAAAAGATTATTGAGTAATTTCCATCTGGTCTTCATTCAACTGGCCCACAAAACAACTTCACTTCAAAAATATGCTAATTAAACAGACAAAACAACTTCACTGTTTTGTGCAGCACAAAAGCTGCCATCAAATGAGAAAACGACATGCAGTTCAGTTCCGTGCTGTTCCACAATTCAAATCAACTCAATTCAAATGCCGAGACCGAGAAAGCGAAGAAGAACAAAGACCACAAAAGAGGGGGAAGCAAAGCACGTACCAAACCACACACCCCTCAATTGCCTTTCATTCAACTCTGCCTTACTTTCATTTCCGTACCGCTTAGAAAAACAAAGCACCAACACCGAGCACACTGAGATTGAGTGACAGCAAAGCAGCACCCGGCAGCAGCAAATCAGAAAACAGACGGCGGCAATGAAAACAAATGCCCGCCAAGGTGTGGGTGCAATTAATTGAGAAAAGCGACGAAGGGGAACTTCGTACAACAACACAAACATGTGAAGCCACCCGGACCACTCGTTTTTGCCACTTTCTGTTATTTCTATCCAATTCGAAGAGAAGGCAGAGAGGGTGAAATATTGAAGAGCACTTGTTGGAAAGGGGAAAGAAAAAAGAGTGGCAGTGAATGAGACAATCGATCCTACAGAAAACAGAAGCAGGAAAACAGATGGAGTGAAACGACGGAACACCAGCAGCCACCACAAACCAAACGGCAAAACCCATAAACACACAGGAAGAGAAAAAAGCTACTTGTTTTCTCGCCGTAGAGTCTCGACAAAACGAAATTGAGTGTGTGTGTGTTCTACAAACACTAGAGAGTAGCGACTAGTCCATTCTTAAACAGAAAAAAGGAGATCCCCGGCGGGAGCCACACACACAGAATGCGGCGACCGGCACAAAGAATGAAAGAAGTAAAGAGTACACAGTTCTTTACATACACTTCGATCGAGTAGTACAGAACAGTACAGAACCGAACACATTTGCCTACCACGGACTCCATTATTTATGGATCACTCTCAGCGACAAACAACAGCGGCAGCAGCAGCCGCACACAAAGCTTGCGCCTTCAATCAATCGAGCGGACACACACAGGAGAGGAATGAAAAGGAAGAGAATGAATGCAGAGTTCAGTGGGAGACAGAAGCAGCGTGAAAACAATCAATCGAGAGAAAAGTAGTAGGGTTCAAGTGCTTCTTTTCTGCTGCAACAGAACAAAACGACGACAGACGGCCGTACACAGAGACAGACAGTCCATTTAGGAAAAGGAGGAGGATGAGGAAACAAAAAGAAGTGGAGATTGATGGAGACTGTCTCTTCACTTTTACAGTAGAAAACATATGTGCTTTGAGTGCTCCAAAGTTGACCCCAAACAAAAAACACATTGAATCTTCCTCAAAGTACTCGAGTTGAAAAAGAGGAAGTGTATCAAAAAGGAAAAATCCACTTCAGGAAACCTCAAATTAAGAGGGGCTAGCTTCCGGAGTCAAGAAAGCTGATTAGGACCAGCCGTAAAATGGAGTGCCAGAAGTGTTCCACCCAAAAAACAGCTCACTTTTTCTACTTTTCACTCTCTTTAAAGTTAATTTTTTCAGGTAAAAGAATCTTCTTTCACCTTTAAAATGAGCGCTCTTCATCATCAGCCAGTCAACTGGGACAGCTTTTGAAATTTAGAGCGGCTCTCATTCAAAGTTTTCCATTAGCAAAGTTAGCCTGCAAAATTGGGCAAATATTTAAATGTGTGTTGATGCCTCTGTGCTGCCAGCCACACTGTACGCTGTACAGCCCAGAAAGTGCCAGAACTTTACAGAGAAATTATATTACTAAAAATTTAATTTTTAAATAAAATACAAAATGCAAATGAAATTAGCAGCGAGAGAGAGAGGTAGTTATGAAGTTATTATTACTTTAGAGTGGTGGGAGTTATGATGATGATGATGGTGGTGGTGGTGATGGGACGGCTAAAAGCCAAAGAGAGAGAGAGAGAGAGAGAGAGAGAGAGAGAAGAAGAAAAAAAAAGTTGGCCAAGCCAATAGCTGCAACCAAAATAGAGAGCTTGAGTGCTCTTCTCCAGAAGGAATTTAGTGAGCAAAATTAGTAAACCTCGTTAGCGAATTTACGCCGCCAGAAAAGGGGGGAACAGAGAACAAAGAGGGAAAAACAGTGGGCGAGAAGTGAAGCAGATGATTTTTAATTATGAGCCATTCATTTAGGCGCTCAAAAGTTATTACATTCTTGCAGAATGCCAGTTTCTGGAATAATATGCAAATTGGAGAATATGATGGAGAGATAGAGGGATGTGAAGGAATGCAAGAAGCAAAAGTAAGTTAAACAAAAGTTTTTTAAAAATTAAAAATGCTAAAGTTATGTGCTGGTTGCGATACAAAAAATGAAGAACCTTTATTGAATCTATCCTTTTGAAACCTACAAAAAATGATCGCAAGAAAAAACCAATTTAGAAAAGCTTTCAGTAAAAAAAACACTGTAACTACTGCTAAAACAAAGTCAATAAAGGTGTTGCCGGCATTGAAAAAAAGAAAACGTTTTAATTTTAAAACTACAAACTTTAAAATTAATTTTTAAAAGCGCCCCGAAATCTAATCTGGTTGCTGAACACTGAACAAACAAATTAAAAAGTGCAAACACAAAGCTTTCAGCACAACCAGTTCCAGTTGACAGATTTGAAAGACAGATGGAAAGACAGTAGAAAATGTGTACTGCAATCGTCGATTTGATTAAAAAGATGGCAACTTTTACAAAACTACTAATTCCTGCCTGGCAGTTAGACCTAAAGTAGACCTAAAAGTGGTGCTGTTATTGTTGTTACTATTGCCAACTGAACACGACGCAACTAAACAAGATAAATTAATTCCTCTTTCTGCTGAAAGAATGCTCCTGCATTGTTGAAAGAAGAATGGAAAGGAGAAAGAGAGAGAGAGATTGGATTAAAAGAAA